>JACJUY010008385.1:54994-75079 GCA_014220935.1 Platorchestia sp. MABIK | reverse complement strand
TGTCTAGGTAAGGTTGAGGCGTTCTCACGGTTGAGTTGAGTAGCTCCGGTGACGCAGTGTTCCCTTTGTTCCAGCGGTTCGGACTACCTAGGGTCGGAGCCCGCACACCTTTGAACACGCAATTCATGTACTCACTATCTGACTTCACGGATATTAGCAGGTGATTACCAATATTACCAACCCTAAATGGTCGGAGATATTACAAAGTGAGCTCTGTTAGACATTTACGAATATGAAGGCATCGTTCGTTCACTATGCCCAACAAAATCCCAATTCAGCCACCAAAGATGCTTTGAAACCACCATGCTTGTAGACCTAGGAATTGTTCACCTCAAACAAAAACAAACAAACATCGGCATCTACGGATGCTTTATTTCCAATTCAAGCCTGATACATTTCACCTTGTACATAGGTATTTCAAATGCCTTACAACACCAAGACGCCATGACGCTTTCCCCCGGTCAAGACCGGTACCCATTTCAAACACCTGGGTAGAGTGGGATGTTGTGCTTGTAATTTTTTCTTCCATACGCCATGGAAAAAATAGCCACCAGCGCCGGGACTCGAACCCTCGTTGCCCTCACGGAGGCAGGTCCTAAAGCCACACGGCTATGACGAGCACGGGGATGCTTGATACATGAGAAGGCCACGTATCACCCGCAATGAGAATTGAAAGAGACGCATCGTCCAATATTGTGAGAGGAAGTAGTTGGAACCCCACTCCAGCTACCCGGGAGTGGGGACTCCAGCATTGTTAGGCCCTTGCCAGTGTGGATATTCTCGCCTCTTCAGAAATAATGTTCGTCAAAATTTAATTCGAGTATCATAGATACTCGCCAAACCCCCTTGAATACGGCTTGTCCGAAATTCGAGGGCGACTGAAAGAGACGGTACGCTCTCTGGAATTTCGGAACCTCCTTATCTGCTACAGCCTAACTGGGAGCGACTGAATTCAACTGGTCCGCTCCCTGGAATTTCGGAACCTCCTTATCTGCTACAGACTGAGAGTGACTAACGAAACGGTCCGCTCCTTGGAATTTCGGAACCACTATTGAAATCCTCAACAACTAATGTTATGTTCCTGCAAATAAACTCTGAAAATAAACCGAGTACTATATTCCCTGAGAAGAATACTGGCTCCCAAGAAGGACAAGCCTAAATAATTATCCATAGGGCCGAACAGGATTCGCCCGCCTAAACAATCTATCAACTGGCTCCCAAGAAGGACCAGCTTAAATAAGTATCGAACAATTGGCGCCCGAACAGGGACAGCCAACAAATCGAATAATAATATATATATTTAACAAGTGGCGCCCGAACAGGGACAGCCTAATAAATCTAATAAATGCATTTCTAACAAGCCTCTATATCTCTTTGGCCGAACGTCTTACCCCCAACCGAACGTCGAGGGTAGCAGCACGGTGTACTCGGCCATTTTGCTTTTAAGCTGTTCAGCATTGGATATCCAGCGCCGCAGCTTTCAATAGTTTTAAGAACTCTTTACAATTTCTAGGAAATGTCTTACAATTAGGTTACTTCCACTCAGTTTCAATCATTTTTATAAATTCCCGAATACACTCACTTCATGTATTTCAGTAATTTCTGAATCGGTTCAGATCAGATTAAAATTAGTCACACATCAGATAAAAAATTAGTCACACTTATGTTTCTTCCAGTGACTGGTCGGAGTCTCTCTCGTGTGCTGTAGCGCAGCACAATCCACCAAAACCTGCTTCACTGTCAAAACAGCTACCCCGCACCATCCACATACAGGTCTCTGTCCAAGAGCCTCCGTGTCCAAGAGGTAGCTGTGGGTTAGAGCCGTGTGGTTCAGTCGCAGCCTGTTGATGACCACTTCTTCTTGGCGGTTCAACTTACAGATACTTGCCTTCCACCTACCAGGACATGTTTTGATTGCTCTGAAGTTTCTGCACGCTTCTTGCCATTCATGATTCCAAATCTCGTACGATCTCTTCATATCACAGGGAACCAATCTCTGTTCGGAATCAACACAAATTCGGCTGGTCTCAATGCTGCTGCCCTTGCAGCCTGGTCTGCACGCTCGTTCTCGATGACACCCACATGCGCTGGGACCCAGCTGATCGCGATGTTTTTGCCCTCTTCTATAATTTGATGTATCTCTAGCATTATCTTCTTTATAAGTTCATTGTTACATAGTAGTCGATTGCTTGGATGGAGCTCATGGAATCGCTGAAAATCACAAAGTTGTGAAAGTGTGTTTTTTTATTGTGTTTAACGAGCTTGATCGCGTGTAGTTCTGCTGTCGTGATGCTTGCAACAAGTGGTGAAGAGATAGTTTTGATGAGAGTTCTCATTACTGCTGCTGCTCCAACTCCTGTCGGAGACTTGGAGCCATCTGTGTAAATGATCTTACAGTTGTTATATTTACTGATATTTTCTTGATGGATGTGCTTCATTACAGATGACATCATTTCCGTTTTCTTCCAGTTTGCCATGTGCTGCTCAATTTTAGGTGTCTGTAGCTTCCATGAAGAGTACTTGGGTGTGAAGGAGGGTTGTACTGGTTGTGTTGGAATATTGTACTCGGTGATGATCTGGCGTAGTCTCTGAATAATCGATTCTGAAAGACATTTACGGCCGGTAAAAAATAATTCCAGGTTTGAGCCCCTCAGGGGGGATACAACTGTTGTATCTATGGGAATTAGCGCTCCTAGGGGGACTATGTGAGGGCCCGAGCTAAAGGTTAGGTAGGCTTCCTTTTTGTTGAAAAAAATTGGTTTTTGTTCCGTTAAGGACCATCATTTTTCGGTTCACTGCTGTCTTGTTTTTCAGCACCTATTCTTCTTCAACTTTTTCTTGTTTCATGAACTTCTTTATTGCTTACTGTTTCTGTGCACCTTGTGCATAGATTCCCCGTTCCCTCAACTCCAAACTAAATGGTGCCTTCCTCCTTCCTCTCTTGGAACATTTTTGTCGTGGTTAAGGGAGGCTAAAACTTTCTTAAAATAACAATAATAATTCCAGGTTTGAGTTATTGATGCAACTGTATACTGAATTCAGGAAATGGCATTTGAGTTTAAAGTAATATCGCAGCAGCAGGTCTTTCCTTCGCAGTTATAAACTAGGCTGATTGCAGATGACATGCAAGTCCGCTATCGGTGTTGTCTTGAACACCCCCGTCCTTATCCGCATCGCCTCTTCCACCACAACATCTAGTTCTCGCAACGCCGGATCACTCGCAGAGCCATGTACTAAACAGCCATAGTCGATCTTGGAGCGGATGAGCGATCGATACAACCGCATCAGGATTTCCTGACCTGCGCCTCACGTGTAGGAAGAGACTGATTTCATTAAATTTAAATCGTTACTGCATTTGGCTTTAGCCTTGTGAATGTGGGTGATCCAGTTGAGTTTCTGGTCCCAATGAAGTCCAAGAAATTTTGTGCTTTCAACCATGGGAATAGTGTTGTTCCCCAATTTTAATGTTGGAATCAGCATAGGTTCATTGCTTCTGTAGAACTGCATTGCTGTAGTCTTTGTAGGCGAGAATCTGAATCCGTTGTACCTGGCCCAATGAGTAACTCGGTCTATTGCTGACTGCAAAGTTCGTTGAAATTTGATGCTGTCGTAGTCTGCGTACGCAATGAGAAGATCCTCCACAAACAAGGAACTGAAAATGTCCTCCTGGATTTCCTTTGCCAATGAATTTATTTTTGAAAGCGAAAAGAGTCACACTCAATGTGCTACCCTGCATGCGGTGTTCCTGTAGCAAGCTCAGTTGAAGAGGACGTTACGTCTTCCACTTTTACACGAAATGTCCGGTTCTTCAGTTCTCCCACAAATTTCGGTAATCTTCCCTTCAAACCTGCAGTCGCAAGATCGCTTATTATTCCGTAGCACTAAGTTGTGTCATATGCCTTCTCTAGATCAAAAAATACCGCCGTAACAGTTTTATCACAGGCCAACGCCTTCCTTATGTACGTATCAAACCTCACGAGATGATCTATCGTTGCTCGATTTTTCCTGAAGCCGCACTGAATGTTGGTTAATATTTTGTTGTTCTCAAGATATTCCATTAGTTTTCTATTTATCAATTTTTCATAGGTTTTACATGGACAACTGCTCAATGAAATGGGCCGATAGTTAATCGGGTTGCTGTGGTCCTTGCCAGGTTTTGGGATTAGGATTACTATTGCTTCTTACCATGGTTGAAAGACATATTCTTTAACCCACAGCAGGTTGTATACCTTCAGTAAGTAGTGTTGCCCGTTGTCCAGCATGTTCTTGATCATGAGGTTGCTGATGTTGTCTGGTCCGGGCGTTGTAACTCTATTGCTCCTGATGGCCGATGTTAATTCTTGCATGGTGAAGGGCTCATTGTAGGATTCACTGTTGTCGCTCATGAGGTTGATTGGAGTTTGTTCTGTCAGTTGCTTGTATTGTTTAAATTTGTCCGAGTAAATAATGTCTCTGGATACGGTTTTGAATGTTTCTGCTAATTTTTCTGCTATTTCACTCATAGAAAATAATTGAGCATCTCCATCATTAAGTATTTTTATTTGCTTTTATGGTCGGCCACGAATTCTGCTAACTTTGCCTCAAATGTTGCTGCTCGGTGTATTGTTGTTGAGAGTCGAGACATACTCTCTCCAGCTTGTTTGTTTTGCCTCCCGGAATGTTTTTGCTGCAACTGCTCTCGCCCTCTTCCACCTCACCTTGTCTTCCATCTTCCCAGTCCTCTTATACAGCCTGTAACCCTTCTCTCTTTCTCGCCAAGCTGCTTTACACTCGGCCGTCCACCAAGGCTTAGCGTAGTCTTTCGTATCTAGGCACCCACTTCTCAGCAGCATGGTAGAATATCGAGTATAGTTCTGTAATCGCAGCTTCAGGGTCTTCTGGCATTTCAAGATCTTGCACATTTTTCCAAATCTCATCCTGTCGGTACTGTTTCCAGTATCCCATCTTGAAATTACATCCCTCGGTCTCATCGCGCCCGTCTGCCGGCCGTACTGCTGAAGACAGCGTTATCGGAAGGTGGTCGCTGCTCAAGACAGAAGGGAGTACAGAGAACTGTGTGTCTGGTGCAATGTCAGGGGAGGTTAGGGTAAGATCTATGGTTGTTCCTGAGATATGGGTTGGGGAGTTATCGTTAATTATATTGAAATCATGTGAAATGAAATTCTGCAACACTCGTCCTCGTCTATCGGTTGTATTATTTCCCTAGTCACTATAATGGGCATTAAAATCCTTCATTATGACAGCTGGCTTTGGTAAGGTTTTCATTATAAATAATTTCTTCAAGGTTTGTATTTGATTTTGGTGGTAGATGCACTGATGCGACCGTGATGACTTTGTACCGGCTTAGACATATTCTCACTGCTATTACTTGGACCGATGATTGGATTTGGATCTCCTGTGGGGGCAGCGATGAGTGGACATACAACGCTACTCCTCCATGGAACATGTGATTATAATGGCCTTGTTTGCAGTAACCGTTGTATCCCACAAGAGGTGATTTGAAATCGTTACCATAAAAGGTCTCGTGCACAGCCAACACAGGCTTAAAGGTATCAACGAGGTTGATGACGTCTTCTTTAGATGACGCCATACCCTGTACATTCCACCGAATGAATTCAACCTCATATTGTGCCATTACCTCCACTTGCGCTTACTTTCTTCACGTGTCCGTCGCTCAAGCTTCTTCCCTTCTTCTCTGCCCCTCGGCGATCTCCTTCGGTACTCTTCCCTTGAGGCTCTACGTCTCTGCCGTCCTGCTCTTTCTCTTGGTCTGGAACAATTTGCCCTTGTTAGTTCCTCGTAATTATCTCTGTCCATCTCTTCTGTTCTTCCTAGTACTTCACTAGTATACTCATCAAAAATCTTTCTCGTCTCCCTTCTTCTGGATTCTCTCTCTTTCCCAGGTGCAGCTGTCACGAAGTCAAGGTTGACTGTTGGGGTGAAAAGTCTTCCTGTCTGGGGGCTTTCACAAACCACTTCTATTCTCCTTGGCTCTTCCCCTTCACTCATGGACGACAGCCTACTCCTCCTCTCGTCCCTTTCATTGGTTTTTCCGACTTTCTTCCTGCTTCGCTGGTGTTCCGATGTCGTTTCCCGGTCTTCTTGACGGTTTCTCTTCTTGGTCGATACCTCTGTTCTATCTGGGTCGGTGCGCGTAGTGACTGTCTTAGCAAAGTTCATGGAAGAGTTGGGATGTCTGTGGTGGAATAACAGCCTGGCTTGGCGCTTGGAAACTCTTTCCCTGTTCTGAATCATTAAAATTTCCTCCTCGATTGCTCTGATCCTGCAAACTTTCGCACCCGCAATATGTTGCTCCCCGCAATGGTGGCCCTTTATTGCATCAGATTTTCAATCGTCAATTCCGTGACCAACTGAACTGCATCTTGAGCAAATTTGTTCTCCTTGGCACTACTTTCTCCCATGACCGTATTCCTGGCATTTCTTGCACAACATAGGTTTTGGTGTCATCTCATATACTTTAGATTTGGCTTACTCTCCTGGTATGTCGATGTATTCTGGAATTGTGGGCTGCCTGAATGACATTAGAACGGGCTTGGCAAATTTTGGTTTCAAGGTTTTATCCAGGTTGCGGAAATCATACCTTGCACGCCGCATTTCTCCAAAAGACCTTTTTTGAATTCTTTAAGTTGTTTAACTCATACTCATAAATGTATACAAGCCCCTTTTGGACAGCAAAGTTGAGATTCTCTTCTACGGAGACGGGTAATTGGTTCAGTTGATTCAGCTGCCTCATCTTTTGGCTCTGTGATGCGTCATATACTTCCACTGTAAATACTGTCTTGTTGCGAGATCTGATCGCTTTAGGTTTGCTGCCAAGATGCTCAGAGATGCACCTTTCCAGGAGCTACGGCGACATCTTCCGCCTGTGAGCTTCGTTCATCTTGCAGTCAAAGTGGGTGATAAATTTGTTGGATTGTTGTACTTGCTCGATTTCACTTGTACCTTCTCCAATTTGCTTTGCTCGTCTCATGGTCACTTTTTCCTTTTCAATTATCTTCAGCAAACTTCTTTCCTCCACTTCCCTCGCACACAAGATGCTTCCTGCAGAATGAGGGCCCTCGCAGTGAGGACACTTCAGTTGATCAGACGTGCAGTTCAGGGAGGTGTGCCCCACCTCGGCGCACTTCCCGCACACAGCTGAGGTGTTGCGACAGCGCTTGGCAGTGTGTCCATATGCTTGGCAGGGAAAGCACATCATTGGTTTGTTTTTGAATGGATACACTTTGGTGTCTTGCCTTTCCCCTGGAATGGAAATGCTATATGGGACGGTCGGTTGTCTGAAAGTTAAAAGGAAGGCTTGGGTCTACGGATATCTCGGCTTAATGAAGGTTGCTTTGGTAACTTCCTGAACGTTGTATTGTTCCTGGAGTCCAGTCTTGAATTCTTCGGTATCCGTTGTGTCGAAGTCGTTGTGCTCATCGCGAATGAATAAATCGGCTGTATTCAGCAGTCTGGCACGGTGCACCCTCCACGCCCGTTAGGTCATCATTTCACGGCTCATGCTGAAAATCCTCTTTGGTTTAAAGGCAGTTGCTTCTTCAATGCTTTTAATGATGTCAAAAGGATTCACTGTCTTCTTCTTTTCAGTGTCAAACGTGACAGAGAAGTACCTAGGAAAGTACTCCTCCTCAGCAAGCGTTAAAGGGAAATATTTCTTCTCTCATTTCTTGCAGCTTTACCGTTATCCGGTCCTGGTATTTTCAAGTTTGCTGGAGCACCAGACTGAGCCGACAACACCGCTTTTTCGATTTCTGCCAGCTGCTTCTCCATCTTCATTATCTTCAGTGGCAGTAAAGTCACCAGGCATACTTTCCTCATTTTCTTCACTAAGCCCATTGAGCATTGAATCTATTGCTTTTATGATCCTTCTCTTAGTACTTGCAATCTTGCTCATTCGCTCCATCTCGCAAACAGCGCCTCCTTTGGTTCCTTCGTTGCATAACTGTTGCAAGTCTTCCTTTGATCATTGTTGAGGACCCGCTGAATACTCTTCACTCATTTTGAATTTTAATTTTTTTTTTAAATTGGGGCGGGTCCCCTTAATAAATCAAAGGGGCCGGGTTTTCTCACACTTCGAGCACAGAACAATTTAAGATAATCACACAAAACTAAAAATACAAGACCCAGATGTTAGTGGGCTCCTCCCATGTTGGTTCTACCCACTGACAACACTCCAATAAATAACCTGATGAACACTGTGTTGACAATTAACATAAACAATATGTAATGAGTTACAACTCCAAGTGGGTATACTAACAGTACCACCTCGGGAAGGTGTGGGTGGGCTGGAATACTTGTTATGGGCAGGTAATCCTTACGAAATCCTTGTCTGCAGACGGTTCCCTTTATGATACAAATAATGAAAACGCAATTCGGCACCAGTAAAACGTGGCAAAGCGAACAGTAAAATTTTTCCTTGGTCATTTAATTGTTTAAAGTGTGTCCTTTTCCTTGCCGCCTCCAAAGTCAACGCTAAGCTACCTCTATTGAGCAAAATATCATTACTCTGCGATTCCCTCAATCAGAAAAGAGTATGATGAGCGCAGCAATCACACAAGTACGATGTAGCGCTCATCACGAGTATAATGGGCGCAGCAATTCACTTCTCGATTTTTCATTTTATTCATTTAAATTGGAATACGAACAAAAGATATCTATCCTAAAAATCTCCGTGATTGCAATATTGAATTTGTGCATAAAAAACAGTTAAATCCGTATAACAGATACTGCATTTCAAACTTGCAATAACTCAACTCAAGGAACATATTAAATCTTTCTCTCAACCATATGTTCGACATTTTACGTGGCTGTTGAGATTCCCAAATATGTTCATCTTCATGTAGAAAAGCTAAAAAATCATCGACATCGTTTATTTTTTTATTGAAAAAATGATTCACTATCTTTTCATCCATTCTGTCAAAAATACTGAAGAATGCATTTTTGTGTCACGTTATCGTTAAATCACTATCGAGAAAACATCAATTCAACTACATTAGAAACTAAGCAATAAATTTACATAAAAGTTTCACGGAATGTTGCCATTTTTGATACACGCAAACCAGGAAAAGATTTGCATTCTCATGATAAGCTGTAGTGAATATTAGCAATCGTTCTAAACAACTGGAGGTCACGCGTGTCGAGCTATTATCGAAGGTTAATAAATCAAACTCGTTAAGCTCATGAAATAATTACTTTAATTCTTCGTTTCTGTATTGACATGGAACTGTAAGCATCGAAATAATTACGAAAACAACTAAATGTACTACTATTGTAATTCAAATGAGCATATACACGGCATTAGTGTGATCCATGCATTCTTTTTTCGGGATGACATGAATAAATTGTAACGTAACGCAATTGTCGCGTAAAGGGCTTATATTAACAAAGAAACCGTACGAAGTAGACATCATCTACGTTAGAGGTTGAATGCTTGATTGACATGTTAGAAATAAAAATCTATTCCCTTGGATATCTTCCTTTACCCACTAGGACTGGAAGCTCATCAATACCGTCAATACTACTAAATAATGCCAGGCCGGACAGTCTCCTCTTACACTCACACAACAGTCTCCTCTAACAGGCTGCCGCAGCAGTAGATGATTTTGTTGGAGGTATAATGGGGGGAAATGAATTATTTTGCCTCGAGTACAAAATTCGATGTTTTAGAAATATGAAACTAATTTTTCCTGCATACATGTTAATAAAAAAGTACCCACTAAATAGCGAAAAGTGATTAACAATACAATAAAATTTAGTCCGCAAATTTTTTCCAAAATGATGCTGGCATCAAAGATTCCCAATCGTCCCATACGAGGAAGAGCGGCTGTCACACAAGGCCAACATGAACATCTCACCATAAAAAAATGATGAAAAATGAAAGTCTGTCAGAAACATAAAACTTGAGTAGTAGTATTAGCATTCATTTGCTAGCGCTTCAGTAATTCGTACTATATCGCGCCGTAGATCTCACAGTTCAATAATACGAAATTCACATCGTTACACGGGAGCACACTATCTAATTGTTGTTCAAAGTTTGTCACAATCCCCATTATGGAAAACACAGCAGCAGCCATCACAAAAACCGCTCTAATTGCCACCCACATTGTTGTCATCTTATAAGAGCCCCAGTTGTTCTTTGTCGGGATCATCCACAGACAGCCAAAACACCCCGTAGGGGATTTCAGCTGCCCACCCATTTATGGCCGGGCGCCTTACCCACGCTGAAATCCTCAGAGGCATCTACGCAGTGCGCCCGGCCATGTTGCAGTTTAGTCATCCACATCTCAGACGTGAAGAAAGTTCTTCTTGCGTACGCTGTTCTTTTCTGGTTAAATTTTAGATTTCAAGTTGCACTTCTCTAGGAACATCTTAAGCGCTGTCACACTGAAAGTTGAGCGCTCAATTTCCCTGAGCATTCCGGTCATTACATCCTCATCAGGACCTCGCAGTCTCGGGAAACATACATTCCTGGCAGCAGCATATCGGGGGCACTCAACAAGAAAGTGTTTGACAGTCAAAAGAACGCGGCACCGCTCACATCGTGGCTGCGGCTGCCGTTCCATCAAGTGTCCGTGCGTCAATCGTGTATGGCCAATACGAAGGCGGCAGAGTATCACCTCCATCTGACGAGTGCGACGATTGACAATGTTCACTCACGTACAGTAGGTTTAATACTTTTTAATTTATTATTAATTGTGCTGTTCCACTCCTGCTGCCACAAGCCTCTCACTGCCGCCTTTTTCCGAGAGTAGTAGTCTCAGAAAGGAACCATCAAATTCAACGTCTCTTTATTTGTCTCCGCAGCTTGCTTAGCCTCCCGATCAGCTCGCTCATTGCCCGATACTCCCACATGTCCGGGCACCCAGCATAACATGATATTCTTACGTCTACTAGCAAAATTTATTAACATTACGAGAATCTCAGCAATGAGCGGGTGTGTACTATCATACATTTGCGTGGCATCAATTACGCTTTTCGAGTCAACGAAAATAGTAAAAGAGCCACATGGGCTCTCCTCAATCAATTTTAGCGCCTCCAACACACCGTACAGTTCCGCTGTGAAAATCGACGACTCTGGGAGCAGTTTCCTCGCACTAACCCTTTCTCCAGACACGGCAGCACATCCCACAGCGTCTCCCATTTTTGATCCATCAGTGTAGAGCTTCACGGAATTTGCGTGCTTTTCCAGTACATGGTTCATGAAAATTCCCTTCAGGATGTAATCTGGCATGGATTCCTTCTTGGGCATCCGGCATCCAGGGCAAAAACACTCTAAAGGGACGCGCCACGTCGCAGAGTTGTCTAAGAGTACTGGGAGTATTCGCATGGGTCTCAATTGCATTGCGGCCGTAATCGCAGGGTAATCCACAGATGCGGGTATGAAATAAGGAAAATGCAGATGTCCAAGGGGCGCGTGCACACCAGCCCATGCAGGAGACAACGGGACTTGTTCCAGCCGGGCCAGATACTGCAAGGTCAGTTGCACACGTCGGAGCCACAGGGGCGGCTCACCGCTCTCCACGCCCAGGCTGTAAGAGGGTGAGGATCGAAAAGCACCAGTGCTTAGCCTGATAGCTGCATGGTGCACTGGGTTCAGCTTAGCCAGTGTGGTTTCTTTGGCATATTGATATACTATACAGCCATAGTCTATCTTGCTCCTGATGAGAGCTCCATAAAACTTGATGCATTGCATTATACGAAACTCCTCAATATAAAATTACTGATGTTTACTTAATTGCAAAATAAATGGTATTCTAATGCCTACAACAAATGTTCAAATCAACTACGATCTGTGCAATAAAAATGTTTGCTTTATGTTTGGTTAACGAAAATCCACAAAACACTCGACCGAACAGACCAAAACACCGTCCTCAATGATGTTCAAGAAGTAGAATATAGTTGCCAAAAATATATAAGAAACAGCACAACGCGCATGTCTAATAAACGATATACGCAGAAATGCAATCGAATTGTCATTCTATTAAAAATAATATGATAAAATTTATACACATGTCGTCATCGTACCAAAAAATTTAAGAAAAATTCACAATTTTATTCCCAAAATTTTCGAATTTAAGATAAGTTTGTCCAGCCTCCCTCCCTAATCGCAACACAGGCGTTCAAAAAGAGGATGAATTAGGCCACCGTTTAGGATGGCGTTGAGGAAACAGATTCTATGCACAAGGAGTGTTCCTGGTCAGGAACCCCAGCAAATAGAAACAGTAAGTTAAGAAACAAGGTTGAAATAAGATAAAATTTGAAAAAGTAATTCGGCGACGCGGAAAACCACGACACCAATAAACCGAAAAAATTGTCCTTATAAAAAATATTTCATTTCAGGAAAAAGGAAGACTCACTTAAATCACGGCTCAGAAACCTCATTTTTTCTGTTAACTAATTTCCATAGTCGGATTCGGAATTCAAATCCGTCAGAAAACTGTTGCTATGACATAAAACATTGGAGAAGATTACCAGAAATGTACATTTCCTTACAAACACAACAACAATTTAAACAACAATTTATTTACCACAGGTGTTACAGAGGTAGAATGTTTCTTAAGTCTAGTACAAAGGTCAAATTTGCGTATAAGCTACCTGTGGGCCCGAACAAGTTCAGCGACTTCTAGGGCATCCTACCATCACGTTATTCTAAGGTGTACAATAAAGTTTCACCTAATTCACTTAATCTAGTTTCGCATTTGACTGATCAATGAGATAATTAACTCGATATTTGATGCTTCTTTTGACAATATAGGTCATATAGACTATATTTAAAAGTAGATTCGATAAACGATTCATGAACAGACTGAAGATCGGCGATATTAAACATGGCAAATTACATTATTAGGATCAGACATGTAGGAGGCAAGATTTGACTTGGTGATCTTACACGACTAGTGTTCTGATAGCATGTGAGACTCAAAATTTCTTTTGAATACTTTGTAAGAATTACTTTCACGGATCTCCTCAGGTATTGAGTTCCAAGTTTTAGTTCCAACGAAGAGGATACTGTGTTGCGACCGGGCCTTTGAATAATAAGGAAGCATGAATTTACTTCTATTTCGGGTTAAATGGTCATGATGACCACTTTGCGCAGTTAATAATTGTTTTAGACTATTGTGGCCATCATTTGTTAATGTTTTGTAAATGAAATTACAAATGGAGATTTTGTAGAGATCCGAAAGTCTAAGTATTTGTAAATTTTTGAATGAATCATTTGTGTGAGCATTATATTCTAGGTTCTTTACCACTCTGATGGCTCTTTTTTGCAGAGAAAAAATTTAATTGTTTTATTTTTATCAGTTCCGTGCCATGCTTCTATTCCGTATTGCAAGTATGGTGAAATGAGCGTTCGGTAGAGCATTTCTAAGGCTGATTCAGGGAGGAAATTTCTGACTTTATTTAGGATTCCGATGGATTTCTAAATAAAGTCAGAAATTTCCTCCCTGAATCAGCCATACAAATGCTCTACCGAACGCTCATTTAGAACGCTCTACCGAACGCACAAACTAAATATAAACGAAGAAAAAGAACCAGCAGTCTAAGTCAGACAAATGGCCAAGAATGCGACAAGAAACAGTACGAAACAGAGTGCGAATACCTGATTTTCATGCATTACACTCAAAAGCAACTCAGCAACTGAAGATAAATTCTCATTTCATTCAAAAAAGACACCTTATCAATTCCTGAAGGTTGCGTCGAATAGTACGCAAAACGAACAACGCAGTTAAATTAGGAAATAAAATTTTACCGAAAACAACGCAACATAGGCGTTAGATTATATTACATAAGTTAGTTTGGGCCTGTTTAATTATAAAAAGTGGTTTGAAGAGAGGAAGGAGGAAGACATCATTCAGCGATGACATAGGAGAATTAAGGGTATATACACAAGGTTCATAGAAACAGTAAATTGCATAAGAAATTAATGAAACATGGTAAAGTTAAAGGCGTAACGGATGCTGGGAAATAAGACTGCAGTAAACAAAAACAAAAAATATGGTCCTCGACGAAACAAAAACAAGGCCTCTTCACAATTCAGAACATCACATTTTCTCCTCGTGAGCGCTAATTCCCAAGGACACAAAAGTTGCGATCTCCTGAGGGAGAAAATCGTAGATCTGTGGCCACACGGAACAGCTGCGAATTACAACATATCAGAAGTGAGGTAATATAACTAGGTATTTAAGTAGTCCATATATGTGCATTTTACAGCTAGAAAGGAAATGCATTGGTGCGACCATGTGTGCTAGCTCGTTGTTGTTTAACGCTATCTTACGAGCAGAAGAATGGTCACATAATTCCCATTTGAACAGCAAATCTTCACCCTGTTTGTTAGCGCGATGTATTTACATACAACTCTTATGAGCAGAGGAATAGTCACATAATTCACACTTTAACAGCTTACCTTCACCATGTTTACTGACTAGGTGTAGCTTACGATAACCCTTACGAGGTGAGAAATATTCTCATAAATGACACTTGGACAACTGACCTTGCCCATGTTTGCTGGCTAGGTGTCGTTTGAGATAGGCTTTACGAGCGGAGAAATATTCACATAATTCACACTTGAACAGCTGACCTTCACCATGTTTGCTAGCACGGTGCAGTTTAACACAATACTTTCGAGCAGAGGAATAGTCACATAATTCACACTTGAACAGTTGACCTTCATCATGTTTGCTAGCTAAGTGTAGTTTGACATTATTCTTTTGGGCAGAGGAATAGTCACATAATTCACACCTGAACAGCTGACCTCCACCATGTTTGCTGGCTAAGTGTCGTTCAACATTTGTCTTCCGTGCAGAGGAATAGTCACAATACTCACACATGAACATTTCCCCTTCACCATGTTTACTGGCTAGGTGCCGTTTGAGACATTCCTTATGAGCTGAGAAATATTCACACAAATGACACTTGAACAGCTGACCATTCCCATGTTTGCTGGCTAGGTGTTGTTTGAGATAGGCTTTACGAGCGGAGAAATATTCACATAATTCACACTTGAACAGCTGACCTTCACCATGTTTGCTAGCACGGTGTAGTTTGACATTAGCATTGTGAGTAGAGGAATACTCACATAATTCACATCTGAACAGCTGACCTTTCCCATGTTTGCTGGCTAGGTGCAGTTTAACGCTCTTCTTAACTGGAGAAAAATATTCACATAATTCACATCTGAACAACTGACTTTTACCATCGTTGCCAACTTGGTGCACTTCATGCACGTTTTTACGAGCAGAGGCATGGTCCTTCAAAATACGCATACCAAGCTGACCTTGCCCATCCTTGCTTATTTGATGAATTTCACGCTTACCAGACAAACACTGCTTCAAGTTTGCCTCATTAGCTGAAGAACTTTCACACACCTCACACTTGGACACCTTCCTGTTGTTTAATGCACCTTTTTCAGGCGATTCTGAACTGGACTTCATGACTATGATAGAGCCACAGACTTCACATTCAAGCTCTTCATGACTATGTCTTTCAGGTCGCTGCTCCAACATCTTTTTCACACCAGAATATTGGAAACGCCTAAACAGACCTTTGCACTGGTTTTCATTCTCATGCTTCTCTCTTACATGTCGTTTCAAAGCAATCTTGTTCTTAGTGGAATAAGCACACAACTCACACTTGTAACATCCTAATTTTTGTCTGGCTCGGTGGTGCAGTCTCATATAATCCTTATTCCCAGTAGAGTAATCACAATGTTTACACAGTAAGGGCCGTGACGTGAGTCTGTCAGGAGGTGCGGCCTCAACACCACTACCGCTACCCGACACATCTGATGGTGGCGAGTCAGTGCTCTCTTGAGATGCTCCAGCTGGTTCCCGATGAACAGCCCTTCTGTTGGACGCACCTGAGCTGACTTCCCTCAACTCCTGTGCTTCTGCGGGCCCTGGATGTGCCTCAGTGCAGTCATTGCCTACTTCTCTCTTGAAAGTAACTGCATAAGAACCTGAACTTGAACTTGAACTGACCTGTGAAAAAGAACTTTTTCCGATTATAACTACAGAATTTGTCAAAATAACAGCATTTATTCAAATTGCAACTAAAATTAACAACTTGAAATTATTTACTATTGAGACAAATTTGTGCACTTGATTATCAGTTCTTAATTTAATCTTAAGCAAATTCACCTCACAGGTATAAACAAAATGCAAGAAAAACATTTTTAGAATTATATAGGAAGCAAGAAATAACAATAGCATAAAAGAAATTTAAAAAACACATTCTCTCTTCACAGCCGGAAAATATTTTAATACTTAAAACATAAAACTAACCCCATTTTCCTTATACTTATAAATAACAACAATTGTATAAGGACTATTGTCATTGAGTAACTGAGAAAAGCTCAAGTGTTTTCTCACACTAGCAAAGCAGCCAAAAATATTCATTCGTTTGTCTCACACACAAAGCAAGAACATGTATAATAGTCAGAAATCTGACTACTTGTTGTACAGAAGTAATTCTTACGGTTTCAAGTGTGGCAAGAGTTCCCACGGACGTCTTTTCATCAAAAATTTGGCAGCAAAAAATAAATGTTTGAAGTTGAGTAGGGAAAAGGAAACAACAAAGGATCTTACAACGATCACTGGAGTAAACCAGTTACGATTCGTTGTTCAACTTAATTCACCGAAGCACAACGAAATCAAGAAAATGCTCCTTGACAGTGGGGGTACAAGAAGCATGGTGAAAATAGTTTCGATACTATTGATGACGTGACCATAGCTCAAACAATACTAGCTGTGGTTGGGAAACGGGAACAAAATGGTGCAAATAGAGATATCCAACACAAGACTAAATACAAGCAGTCAAAAGATACTATCACGCTATGACAGGAATAACCAATTTAAAAAAATCAATTACAAAGCCGCCAATTAGGCATCCAAATAGACAATAAACCTCAATTCAGCAGAATAGAAACCCAAATACAATGGAGTGTGCAGTGAGACTATTTTCTGGAACTAGGGTTCAACATTACTTAGCAGCCAATGAAACAGTTTAGGCAACATATTAGGCTAATCTACCATGAGAGGCTTTCAATCATTCAAAAGATAGTTCAATAGAATGAATTTCACTGAGACTAGTTTTACCAATTTTGTCAGAAATGCTCAAAAGAATGAGAGGTGAGAGCAGTGATAATGATATAAATATCACTAAATAGTGGAAAAGAACAGGTAGAGACACACAACAAATAAATGAAATTAAAATTTTGTGTGAATTGATAAATGCTACACTGAAATCAAACGAAGCATTCAAGAAAAAAGTAAGCAACCTATTCAAAGCACTCAAGAGAAGAGTAAGCCACCAATTGGATGCACCCAATAAAATAGTAAGCAATCAATTGGAAGCATTAAAAAGGAGAGGAAGCCACAAATTATGTACAGTACCTGGGGTTCCTGGTGCCAGTCAATGGGCTCGTTCTTCACAGTAACTGCCTTGAGCTCAGCGTCAGGCACTTCACTTTTGATGTAAATTTCTTCTAAATGGCTCCCAGAGCTCCACCTGTCACCTGCAAGTGACAAATGCTTATTGAGAACAATTACAGCTGAGAAAATAAATCTAGTGGCAGCTGTTGATTGTTGAAAAATTTTAAACTATTGTTTTCTTTGTGTTTTAACACATGAAAAACTGTAGTTATGTACCAATTTCATTTTTTCGGCCAATACTGATGCAAATACTACAACTGATACCAATTTTTTTACAATTATATTAAAATAAAACCATTTTAAGCCCTACATGGATGATATAATACAATTATTTATTAATATCCGTATTTTAATACGCTTAAAACTAAGTTCATGGGTAACGCTCCACATCCATAAGCCTGAATAGGATAGGATGATTAGGTTAGGATTTTTATTATTTCTTTTTTATTTAATTTTTTTATTTTTCAATTTTCATGTTTTATTTTTTTTTTATTCATAGTTTTTCATATTTTTTCATTTTTTTTGCCATGAAACAGATCTGGCTGGCGCCTCCACTGGATGCATAGTGAGGGATTTAAACCTCACAGTAGGAGAGAAAAATGAAAATTTATTTAGAGCGGGAGAAACAGAAGGAGAAATAATAGAACAGGTGGAAAATAGAAATACAGTAGCTACTGATCTGCTCATCCACTTCAGTACCCCAGGTCAACACGGGAAAATGAAACGACTAATTAAATAATAATTACTTTATTTTAAGTAAGCTAATGAACATGTGAATTAGTTTGTTGATTTAATGACAAGCACACATTGTAACAAATACAAAACGAATGCAAGGAGCCTACACTGATGCAGTACCCAATTTTTGCGTTACGATTAACGATATGCAGAAACAGACACAGAACTACTCACAAATGTCGAAAAAGCGCACTACGAGATGAATTCACATTACCACTTCTAATAGTTAGCGCCTTGCAAGAAAGCCTCTAACTCATTGCAACAAGCGTGCCAGCTGGCTGGTGCCCATTTTGGGCACAGGGGTTTCATGACGATCCCCTCTGCTTGCGTCATCGTGATGACAACTTGATGTGACACCAAACGGTTGAGTGTTTTGTGCTACAACCTCATCATTGCTGATACAACGTTGCCATTCCCGATGCGACATCATCATTCCCACCCTCCTGTGAACAGCGACGCGGTTGAGTAATCTATTCCCTGTGATATGACTGTTAATAAACCGCTCAAAATTGAATTGCTCTACTCCTCTTTTTTTCCCGAAAGATTTCACAAGATCCCCACTAGATTCCTACCAAACATAATTATTAGTATGCATCATGGGAACCACAAGAAGATGTATTACTCGGAAGTTCAGTACTTTGAATGAGTCACTTGACAGAAAAACTCGCCTTTCCCCACACAATGGAACGTTGAACAACGCGCACTATTCTTAGTCGACTTAATGCATCCCATTTAACATGAATTCCATCTGAGAAATAATCCCATTTTATCCAATATTAAAAAATTTAAAAAATCACAACACTTTGCCAAGAACAAAATTGAATAAAACACAAAGACTGCAACAAAAATTCCTCTTCTGATTGATTTGAAATCCCATCACTTCCTAGCACGCACGAGCTTGCTTCCCTCCCTTTTGTCGCTCTCTGGGCCTACATCTTACACCAAACCAGGAACATGCAGAAGAGGCCCGCTATTTCCTACCCTTACTTTGTGTAGTCACCACTCAACTGACGATGTGGGCTGTGCAGGGGCCCGTGAAAATCCCACATCTCCTATTGGCTCGTCCTCGAGCGTCACTTCTCCATGCTTACGTGTCTCTTGCTTCCATCTATTATTACGCGCATCCCTCTCAAATACAAAAACCCCTTCATTCCCTTACTCGTAGATAATGAAATTTCATCCTTTTCTTTTCTATGCTACGTATTCATATTGCAATCAATTCTTCGTCTGTGCAGATGTACAAACTAGCTCTCCTGTTCCTTTCCCTAACACACTCCCCCCCCTTTCTCTTGGTGAGGCCCACCCCTATTTCCCTCTCCAACGCACCCGGTTGTATTTCCTGCGCTTTTGATGCTCGCTTTGGCTTATTTGTAGGTTTACGAATATATACATTTTAACATGCATCATTACATTTTCATCTATTTATTTTACATTTTTCTACCCATTTTTCTTTCATTTTTTGTCTTTTTTTTCATTTGTTATAATTTTTATTGCTTCATTTTTATCAATCATTTTTCTCATATTTTTATTGTTTCAATTTTTTTCAGTTTTTCATTTTTCAATTTTTTACTCATTTTCATTTTTCATTTTAGTGTTTTAAAATTTTATTATGTAATTTTTTACTTTATCATTCGTACATTCATTAATTTTTTAGTTCATTTGTTTTATCTCTTTAAATTTGAATTTATTCATTTTCTATTCAATTTTAAATTTTTTAATTTGTAATTATAATTTTTCAATGGTTTTAATTATTAAAATTTTTCATGTTTCCATTCACTTCATTTTGTTTCTTTATTTTAATGTTTTATTTATTCAATTTTATTATTTTTTTTTTCGTTTTTTTGTTTATTTCATCATTTTTTATTTTTTGTCTTTCCAATTAATTTTTTTCAATTCTTCA
>JACJUY010008384.1:8990-29478 GCA_014220935.1 Platorchestia sp. MABIK | reverse complement strand
ACCCAACCCTGAGAACAATGGCGTACGTTATGGCGTATTCTACATTATTTGCTCTCTTAGGCCTTCATCCCCTATAATTGATGGCCAATAAACCCTTTAAAAATTTCACGAAATTCCCCACTAGATTCCTACCGAACACAATTATTTTTTATCTGAATGCATAATGAAAAACACACGGTCATATTACTTCAGAAGTTTAGCATTACAATGATCAACAACGCTCTCACTATTTCCAATTTACTGTGCGTTAACCTAAAGACTTCCCTTTAACATGAATTCCATCTGAGAAATAGTTAAATGATTATTTTAACCCACATTAAAAATGAAACTCAAGACTGATTTGGTTTGCGAACACCACTTGATTAAAAGGCAAAGAACAAATTGGTATTCTGATTGATTTGATGTAAAAAAAAACAAAAAGAACGAATTGGAATTCTTGCTGCCTGTACTAATCGTCTAAGAACAAAAATTAATATTCTGATTGATTCAAAATCCTATCACTTCTTCCTAACACATAAAGACTTGCTTACCTCCCCTCATATTACCATATTACCTACTTAACATGTATCATAACAATTATGTTTTATTGGTTTATGTAGAGAGTGAGGTTTTTGAATTTCTAGCCAATTTCGTACATGAGTTGAAGATAAGCCGGATTTTTCAACAAGTTGATTCCTTCCAGTATAATCGGTCTAAGGGTTATGAAATAAGTCATTCAAGATTTTGTCGCCAACCTCAGTGAGCGTGTTAGACGTTGTTTTGAAAGTCCAAGCCCTGCCCAGCTCTTACCTGCCATAATATTGCGTTAACTAATTTAGCATCTTGTCGAACGTATTCTGATTCATTCGGATCCGTTGCAACTTTTGCGGCTCTTTTCGGTAGAATATTATCAACATAATTTCTGTCTTTCGTTCTTAGATGTTGCGAATAAAACATGCCATGATTCTTGAAAGTCTGATCGAATGAGTTAACTCCTTGAAAACCTTCTTAAATTCGCTTCTGCACCTTAGTTCCTGGGCCGTAAAATGATTAGGTATGTTTATTTTGAGTGAACCGTTCGGGAGTTGTTCCAATTGAATATTAAATGGTAATTTCAAATGCATTTCAGGTAATGGAAGTTTTCGAAGCATTGTATTTACAATACCTTACTCAGTTTTTTCTTCATTACGTAATGATTTTAAATAACTCAAATACTGTTCATTTTTAACAGATAATAAATCATGGCTCTAGAAGTCATTATTTTGTAGACAATATACTATCTGGTAGTATATGTTTCTTGTAATCATTACCATTTAATGCAATCTTATTTATTTCTTTAGCATATAATTCATGGTTAACACTTTGGAGATTGTACATCGTTTTGTATATTGTTTCATAGTTCAATGCTCTTTTATATTCATCCATTATGATATTGTTCTCAGTTATGTTCTTACCTACACCTTTTACTTTATTACTTACGGAATTTTTCGTTTAATAACAGTATAATTTTGCTCTGAGACCGACGAATTCTTCAATTGGTATTCCACAGTTTCTACTTTCATTTTCTCAATTACGTTCATATTTTTGGTTGAAAATAGGAAGTGTTCTTTAGAATAGTTTGATGTATCATACAAGCCTTTGTATCTTACCATATCTTTATACAAATTTTTTCTTTCGGTATCATAACATAATGAATCTGTATCTGTAAACAACAACTTTTTCTTTATTGCCATATTTCTACTTAATATAATTATAATGGAAATCATACATTAATGTTCTACTGATATTTAATACAGATAACCCTACGTAGATTGGTTTATAAAATTTTGATCTTTGTTTTTGCAAATGACAGGCTTCTAAAATTGTTGAGAATATTTTAAAACTGGTAATTAATTAATTCTTTCTTTTGATTTTACTAAACACATATCTACTCTATTTCTAATACTTTCCATTGTTTTGCCTAATGATGAATTGTTCATCAGTTTGTAGAAGTCTTTCTTAAATTCAGATTTAGTTTGCTGACGCATTTTTGTTTGAAATCAATATATGATTTCATCCATGGACTTTCATCAAACTCTAATATCTGTGAATTTTCTCTAACTTCAATCCTAGATCTAGATATTGTAAGAGAGACTTAAGATGTACAACATATTTTTCTCGCTTTCCAAGATGTGAAACTAATTTATTTATATCGTTTACTTGGATTTTTTCTGGAGCTAATGGTATATCATTATATAAACCATGTAAGTCTTTGGGATAAGATAAATCAACTTTTAACATATAATCTTTATCTGCTTTAAGATTCGACTTTGGATCATCCCATTTAAAGTTTCCTGTTGGTAATACCTGGCAAATAACCCAGCCATGAAGATTATTCACATCTATATATGTGATAAAACTATTTGGCTTTTCTTTGTCGAATGTTTCTGGAATAAATGGGTTGTTTGCTTTTGTATATCGTGTTGATATTGTGGAAATCCCACCCCTTATTTCTTTTCGATGAATAGGAGCATATCAGGATCTTCAAACAAGCCCAATTCTACATTTGTATGTTTCAGTAAAGCATCGAAAGACAATCCTGGAGCTGTAAAATAATGTGCTGGATCTAGAGAATAAGTTTTCATGCTTGTTAGTCTTAATTGTTCAAAAACTTCTGCTAATAATAATGTATCGACTTTCAGATTTAAATTATGGTGATCTTTGAATGTTGTACTATTGAAAGCTCTCCACACTTTGAGTGCATGCTGATATTCATCCTCTGAAATGTTTTTATTATTTAACCTACTGTTAAACTTACTTTTTGCCGGTAAACTTTTACAGTTCAGTTTTTCATATTACATATTCATACGGATAAATATCTTTTTTGTTGATCAATTTTAATTGTTCGTCATTGAGAAAGAACTTCGACAATTCTTTGCGCTCAGAAAAATTCATCGAAAGTTTATCTAGAGACGAAGGTAAAAACATGTAGCTGATTAAAAACCGTAAGTCTCTGGTGATATCTTTAATTTTTTCTGTATGTTTACACACATAAAATCAATTTTTATTGTTTGCGTAAAACTTATATATTCTTCATCTGTTCGTGGAATAGCATTGAACTTTCCTGAAATATTTCCCGTTTTTCACGAACTAATGAGCATCGTAATTAGATAGATTATGTAAAAACACCGGTATAAAATTTAGATTCCAAATTTTTAGATTAGGAATCCAACCTATGTGATAACCTGTCAAATGATTGTGTTCTCGAACTTTATAATTATCATTCGTAAATTCTTCACAACGTACATAATATCTTGCAGCTTGTTTATATTTTTTTGAATTTATCTGATGGTAAGTACATTTTTTATTGATTTTTTACAGACTATAGATTCTCTTGGTTTCTTTTTCTAAATATTCTACAAACTTTTGAGAAGCATCTTTACCATTATATATTTCTAAACGGGGGTATCCATCTGCTTCAGATTTTGTATAGCAACAGACTGAATTAAGATTGTGATTTGAATGCTCATGGTGTAACTTGAATTTTGATTTGGTTGACACGTGTCTATCTTTGTCAACGTTGGTTCGAAATCATCATAAATTCCAAACGAATGCTTAAATGTTTTTTGGTAGTGTTTAAATTTTAATTTACCTCCTTCAAGTGCATACTTTGCTGGAGTGTGAACTGAGCAATCGTCTTTATGATTATCTAGACTATCTGATCTTGTAAAACCTGATAAACAATTCGGACATATAAGTTTTGTGTAATGATTATTTGTTTTACAAAAAGGACTTAATGAATTCTTGAGAACAAAATGAGACTTGTTTTCATCAGTAATCAACATTAATGATATTCTTCGATGTTAATACGCTAAGTGGACACAATTCATTAGTATAATTACAACTATGAACGTTTACTGAAATATTATTCTTACTCTCGAATTTGCTTTTATTTTTTAGGTCTACAGGGAACCTAATATCAGCAAAATCTAGTTTGTCTGCTTCTGCTTTTAGTCTTTTATAAATTCGTTGACCGTTTTTTTCATCTAGACAGAATTATCTCGCGATTCACCATTTAAAACATTCGTTGTAAGTGTTTCGTATATCTATCAATTTGTAATTGGGATTTCGAAACTTTTCAGCCAATTCAATATAGCTTGACTCCTTAATCGGTTTGTATTCGACGATTTTCAAACTGAACTCTATAATAATTTTTAAATTACCCAACTTTCTTGTGAATTCATCGATTATACTAACAACCTCTTCGTGTAAATTTACAATTTCTATATAGCCTTTTGATGCTGCAATAAACCTTCCCGAGTTGAACCAAGCTTGACAAAAAAGTTTTTAATTTTCCAATTTAATTGATAAAATTGTACTCTTAAATTAAGTTGTAATTTGATATTGTCATATCTTTGTTTTAATAACCGTTTCAATTTCAGGTGTAATATTTATGAGAAATAACTTATGATCCTTCATTGAAATATCTCCGTAATCATACTGTGAGCTCGTTTATTTATTGCTTTAGTAACTTTTCTAAATTTACATCCATACACATTACGGAAATGTTTCAGTGATTTTCTATGTCTATAGATTTGTCAGGCTTTTTTACACATGTCACAGTATGTTTTGAACTTATTTATACTTAAAGTGAAAAATTTATTATGTATAAAAATATTAATAATTTTTTTATGTTTTGGTGTTATTTCATGTTTGATAAAGCTCTTAATAGATACATTACAGACGTTACAGAATACATTGAATGGTTTATTCATTTTATATGATTTTTTCCTGAATGTATTTATTTTTTTCCGGATCAAATAAAGTCAATACTTTCTTTGCATGTTTTTCCGAGCTTATATGTTTGCGTTTGTTTTTACTGGTACATGATGTGCATGCATCTGATGATTTATCATCTGCCATTATTATTAAAATAAAAGTTCAACTAATTTGAGAAAAGTGATGGTTTTATTTCTAAAAGACATCAACACCAATTTCTGAATTCATTCTTAGCCATGGTACAAAATTTCATTTTAGATTGGAAAGTTTTTCCAGGACCTCCTGGAATTAAAGTATTAGAAAGGTTTTCCTAAAATCTTACATCAATTAATATCAATTAAGACAGCGTCCCCCATAGGAATCCAGGATTTTGAGACCATTTGATAAAGAGGGATTACTGCTGCTATAGGAAGTGTAAGAGGTCAGGTACATCCTGTGAAAAAATGAGACTCGAACGTTCACTCGTTCGCCCGCTACGGGGGTTTGAAGAATGGGGGGAGGGGAGGGGTAAGTGGTATTTTATCATGTTACACCTCCCCTTTGGCACTTTCTTCACGGCGCGACGTTGCTGGGCCATTTCTTATGACTCTTTATTACTCTATAATGATTTCAGAGGTCTAACCTGAACCATTTTTTTTAAATTTTTAATTAAAATTGTTCATGTTTCTTTGTTTTGCTTATAATGTAAGCAATGGAGTTTGGGATTTCAAAATGCATCTCCTCGTACAGTTTTAAAGCTACAGTGATGAATTGGTATCATTGAAAGCGGAAAGCCGAGAGCTTTGCAAAAAGACCTAACTGACTTCACAATTAATTTTTATTCAAAATTTATGAAGTCATAAATCCGCATTTTTCGAAACCAAAATTTGCTCTCTGGTTTTTTCATTTTTTTTATGAAAACTGGAAATTTGGGGACAGCATAGGACTTTTTGGAATGTCCACGTCTTTTCGCATCCAATGATACTAAAATCATCACTTTTACTCAAAAACTGTCCTTCGAGATGCATTTTGAAAAACTCCCACAAAAATCTCGTTTTCTATGGGGAAAATCGCATTTTTTCACGAATGACAAATGATTCCCAATTGCATTTCTTATCAATGTATCAAATTTCATTGCTCTAGGTTCAATAATAAAAAAAGGTTCGAATGGGGGACACTGTCCTTGTCACTGTCCACTGTCCTTACATGATGTGGAATCGAGCTATGAAACTTCAATTAATTGGCTGTAAATATCTTCAATCTCTTCATACGTCTTAATTAATGACGAAATTATACGTTCATTTTCTAATATATTGCCCTATGATCTATTCAAACGAATTAAGATTCGATATTTAGAGACAAAATTGTAAAATAAAATGTAGTTGAAAATGCTACAATTTATCATTTTAAATTCTATCTCTATGTTTTATTATTTCAATTTTTTTAATATGATTGTAAAATTTTCTTTGCACATAGACTATTTGATAGGGAAAGCTGCAGGAGTTTGTTTCTAAGTAACTCAAATCACTACTTATTCCATAAACTTTATCTCTAGTAATAATTTGCGTCGCTATTTGTTCATTTACTTCTGACAAATAGTTATTGGCAAGCGTCTTCTCTTCAAAATATTGATTCATTTTTGAAATATCGGCATAGAGTTTATTATCATTCAGTAAATGTTTATTAGTTACTTTTTTTTTGTATCATGTTCTTGAATTTGAGTTTAAATTATTCGAATGAGACAATCCAATTCTTCATAATCATTCTCGTTTAGATAAATAAGCAATATTTTAAACTGTTCAGTACTACCCGTACATTTTTTCAATATTGCTATGAGTTCGTTAACATTCATCGTAGCATCCATCCTCGAAACAGCAGAAATTGAAGACCGATGTTCAGAATTTTGTGCACCGTTGGAAAAAGTGTTATTTTGGATTTCTTCTCTTGAATTTGTTTGTATAGAGGTATTTTCTCTCCCACGATCACTAGTAGGTATATGTTTCTCATTCGTTGATTTTGATTGTACTTTTCTTCGTTTTCCCATCCTGAATTCGTCTTGGTATTCTTCTTACCTCTTACGTTTTGGAAGCGTCACTGTAATGAGAAATAAATTTGTGTAAAAGAACAGTTTAAAACATAAAAACCTCTTAAAAAAATAAGGAACAAGCGTTCAATCGAGCGACACATACAATTCAATCAAAAGAGCATCATATATGTACTAATGTGCTCAAAATTACTAAAAATAACGTAGTTCTTCTATCGCTAGTAGAATTCTTTTATCGCTCGCTCCTCACTTCCGCGAAAACTGCAATTTTCTGGCCATTTACAGTTCCCTCAAATCCCGAAAACCCTCGCTCGCACCAAAGTTTGTGAAAGAGGCGCATAGGATGTCATCAATTACGGCTCTCACCCTCATGAGAAGGCCGAACATTCGGTCTTCCTAAAAAAATTCGGTTACCGTCCAGTTTTAATACTTGTGCAAGTAGCTATATGTTTTTTGTCAAAAAAATTGAAAAACGACATTTTCTCTCCTCATCCGAAGCTCGACAGAAATAATTTTTTGTTGTTTTTCTACAGCTGGCAAGTTTTCTTTAAGAAGAAAAATGACATGAAAAGTGCCTAAGAAATTTTGGATGCAATTTGAAATTCGCAAGCCAAAGGATCAACTTTCCTCGAAAATAAAATTACACTTGTTCACAGAGGCAACATCGGTGGGAGCAATACAGCGTAATGCGTAGCAACATCGGTGGGAACAATACAGCGTAATGCGTGACAACATCCACGATCAGGGGTGCAATATACCCAACCTATAAAAGAGCAGTACACCGCAATGTTTTGTAACACCCAACAAAGCGAAGCATTTCAGTATACGGCAACATCCAGAGAAAGAAATTACTACGGGGTAAGCTTACGTCCGGGAGAGCAAGGTGCCATAATGAGAGGTAACATACAGTATTTGGAGTTAAGTCTGAATGTGCAATTCACAACAATGAGAGGTAACATTCGGGTTAGCAAAACCGCAACGTTTGGCAACACTAGGATGAGAAACAAAGCGTAGGAAACGAATATTCACATACCATTCAATCGAATATATATGTGATTCTATCAATGCAGAAACTAGTCATAAAAACAGCAATTCTACACATGAATCGAACGAATATTTAAAACAAAATAGAAGCAAACTGATAGGAACAAATTCAATATTACCTATTTTTTTAAATTCAGGGGTGAGATAGCTTTCGTTCACGATAAAGCTTATTCTCATCACTCGACACCTTATACTCAGAGAACAGGCATTGTTGAATCCAATGATAATTGTTAAATTTCTAAAGCTGCCAAAACTAGGCAAAACTAACTCGTTTCTCTAGCGATTTTAGAGATTATATGGAATAAATTCACATGCTGATTGCAAATATGTAGTTAGTTTTTTCTTGTAAGTCTAGTTCTTTCTCCACAGCTTACCCACCCGAAGGTAAATTTTAAATGTGCAAGCAGTGTGTCGAGAGTTTACGAATGTGGACCAAATGAACACGTGAAAAGATACCATTTGGTGTCCCCATGGCTTGGCTAGAACAAAAAAAATATTCGGCAGACTATTATTTTTGTTCAGTGAAAATATCACGATTGAACAAGAGAAGTTAAATAGAACATCCTAACACCCTCAGCTAGACACCAATGCCTCATTCAGCTGAAATTTCAGTGCCAGTTCTAACTTGTTCTTCAAGAAGATCTGAGTGATGTTGAAGTACGTAATGACAACAATTATGCGGAGTTTGACATTCTCGAGGATCCATTTCGTAGGAGATTTGATTTACATGAGTTGGATAATTTATCACGTGATCATGGGCCCATAAAACATAGCTTCAGAAATACCAGCATCAAAACTGAAAGAGAAAAATATACTTAGAAAAGAAGTGAATGTACCATACTACCAAACCAGGGAAAGTACATTCCTGAAGTAGTTTTGAAATAACAACGGTTTTGTGTTTTGTCATAACATGCCTGGGTTGCTGAAGAAATAAAGGTTTTCAATTTACAAGTTAAATGAATGGGGACTGTTTATTGATAGCACAAACTGGAGCTTGTAGTACGACCATCCACACAATGGCAATTTGTTTGACGCATTCCCTATTGGGCATTCGGTGTATCTTAAGAAAAATATGAAGATGTGAAGAGAGTTATTGAGTAATTGCAATATGACAAACACAATTCGGTCATTTGCGTTGATCTTCAGATGGTGTCCTTCCTCCTTGGTCAGCAACGTGGATATATAATGAACCACTGCTTTCTCTGTACGTGAGATAGAAGAGCTCGAGAGAAACATCGGGTTGAGACAAATTGGTTTCCGAGGTCTGATCTTTGAAATATTGCATGAGCCACTTGTTGACAGGAAGAATATAATATTCCCCTCTCTGAACTAGTGTAAGGAAATCACACTTTAAATTTCTCTGAAGATCTGTTTTCTAACGAAACAGAAGATAACAAAATTCGCACTTATAAAACGAATCACGACAGCAACGGAAATTCGTTCCGCTTAAGAAAAATCGGAAGGGATGCCCGCACTTCTGTAATGGTTGCTCTGCGTGAGATCTTTTTTGTTGTCGTTTATAATAGTCGTAACATTTTCTTCTGTCACTTTATTTTATTTTGTTTACAATTCACAGGTCGGGTAGAACTTTTCTAATTCGTTATTAATCACAATAAGTCGAACAGAAGCCTGTCACCACCCAAATGGGATTATTTAACGTTAAATGGATAAATATTATAGGTTAAACGTTGTCATGATCAAACTCAATTGTCTTCGGTAAATTTGAATCTGAACAGTGTTTCAAGGCTGTAATTAGTATAATATTTGAATAAGTGTTATCTCTTCCGTCTCTCTCCCTCTCTCTCTTCAATTACAAGGCAAGGATAATGAGAAGCACATTTCTACGTTCCGTTATATAAGTGTTATCGACTACGGATTTAACTTCGCATTCTCCATACCTAGGGGAGTGAAAGTGAAAGGGTTAATGGGCTTAGAATGATTATGGGATTACTCATCTCGTGTTGGAGCGGTGCCGTTTGATTGCGATCCGATAATGGCGGCACTTCCTTGCCGAAATTGCGAAATCATTTGTGACCGACGTTAGTATAACACTTAATGAACAAAGGCGCATTTGTTCAGTTATCAATGTTGATGACATGTTATGATTTAAGGTTTAACCCAGGTTATCTTTGAGGAAAAAACAGATGCCCTCGGCCCAAAATGGACAGAGGCTTGCTTGACTGTTGCTCAATAGCCAGCTATTCCCCGACTGCCGCGTCCACCTCGAGTACAAGCGTCTACCCGCTCGATCGCGAACTGCCAATTATTTATTATGAAATTTACATAAGGGAAATACCAACTGGAGCTATTTCCTAAGGAACTCAAATACATCGATAATTAATTCTATGCATATCGTTATACCAAAATTCCCTTTAAACGACATTAACACTAAGAAAATACAACCTGAAATTATAAGTCGAGCTTCTTGGCAACTCCTGTTGGCGTCCTTGCGTCATTCCGTAGGCGTCCTGACGGATCGATGTTTCTAGAATATCATAGACGTTTGAAGGTTCTCATTACCGATAGATCCTTGAACTTCCTCAGCTTTTGTGGTTCTTTTAGAACTTCATGGAATGATGCGCTGGCTAACGCTTCTCCCTGTTCTATGATTGCAATAAATTCTAGCATCATTTTACTGTAGGTAATGTAACATTAATTATTATTATTCATCTGTATTGTCGTTCATTGCCTACTTCAAAATATATCAGGCAATCCTAACAACATTAATTGCATATCCGGTTATCATGTGAGTCCGGTTGGCAGGTGTCCGGTATTCATGTTAGTCCGGTTGTCAGGTGTCCGGTATTCATGTTAGTCCGGTTGTCAGGTGTCCGGAATTCATGCTAGTCCGGTGGTACTTGTGGGTTATCAGTAACCACTTTTAATTTATGGTTTCCGTTTGATGTTGAGGTTAGGTTTAGTTAGATTAGTTAAATAAAATTATTATTAGCTTTTATTATTTTCAATTCTTGTTTTGTTTCAGGCTAAAATGAATGTTTGGGACAAAGCATTTCAGAAGCAAAAGCTGTTTTTTTTACCTTCAGCTCAAATTTAAACATTTTATAACTCTGGTTACTCTAAAAGGCAACACAGAACTGTAGCAGGTATGCTTAGTTCTATGAAGACGGCAATTGACATTGAGTGTTCATTTGCACAACCATTACGAAATGGAGTGGTCGAAGCGATGAGCTTCTGAAACTTCGTTAAACTTCTTGCGTGAGTTGAAGCTTGGGCTCCCGGTCAGAAATTTCAGATAAACCCAGATCAATATTTAACTCAATATGAAAAAACATTTTACAAACGAAAACCCCAAAATTTCATAAGATCATAAAATTTTAAAGTTTAACTTATGTGATTTGAAATGATGATCGTTATTTTATTTTATTTTTCAATTGATCCTCTTCCCAATTTTCTTCTGCAGAGGAAACAAAAATGTGAAGATCACTTCTCTGTTGTTCAAGACGTGCATATCGATGGTTGCAAACTCCGTTCATCACATCTCTCACTAACTCACGTTTAAGTTTCAACTTGTGAAAGTTTTGAGCATTTCTCGACTACGCTTGTTTTGCCAACAACCTCCCTCTTACAGTGTCGGCTTTGGCTGAGTTTGTTTGTTTTGTCTTGATGTGATTGACAAGTGAAAATATTCTTTCCCCTGATGTAGATGAGCGGGGCAAAACGGTAAAGTTGGTCATAAAATCAGAAAGTGTTTCTAATTTTGAGTTGCCACAGCCGTCTTTGATGTTCCATAGGGAATGCCTAAAATCAGGTTTAGATTTATTCGACGTTATAATGTCTTTCAATCATCGAAATAGTCTTCACGCATCGTCCATAAAATCTAGTTGATGCTCCAGTACAATATGGGGAAAATGCAGCGCCACGTTTGTTTGTGAACTCGGAGACTTGGCAAGATCATGAGCCAAAGCGGGATGTAAAATTCTCAAAGCTGCAACACTTTCTTCTTCCTCTAAGAGCAGTCATTTTCATTTGAACACACAGGGAGACTAAGAAATTTGAACAATCGTTCCTGAATCTCGGTCCGCCTTCAATTGGCGCCAGAGCCAAGAACTTCGTACATCGTCGACCCAAATACAAATCGTTTGTGGCGTGGCTTATGCGTCTGGTTGTCATTTGGGTCTATGTCTGATATTTTGGATTTATTAATGACTTCATCTTTAATGAAATATCTTAAAATGGTTCGGTATTTTGAGTACACCGTTGAATACAGTACGGAAAGTCTGAAGTGTTTAGATTGAAATTCAAATTCAAAGTATTAATTTTTCTAGTACATAATTAAAAAACAGAAGCATGTGCTTTGTTCGAGCATTTTTCACTGTGTGAAATATGGCACTGGCCCAATCAATCATGTTAACGTCGGATTCAGCTTGGAAATAAAATAGCAATGCGTCCCAATGCTCAAGAATAGCTTTGATTACATATCCACGCGATGACAAGCGGGTCTGAGCTAGTTTAGGTGTATTGTGATTTTCGTATTTGTGACATCATGCATAGGAGTGATATCTCCTAAAAGCTTGAACTCCGTGAAAAATAGGAAGAAATATCTCTTATAAGTATTTCCAAATATGATGATAGTGCCTTGACTGCATGGCTTGCACACAAAGCGAACGAATGACAAAACGCAACCCATGGCGAAAATCATCGGAGGATCTTTCTTCAATGACGATTGGAATCCACTCTTTTTTCCCATCATAGTGGAACAATTGTCACTTCCAAACCCTACAATGTTGCACATAAGGATGCTTTCTCACTTAGCGTTTTTTAACCTACTTGTATAATTCTTCTGCCGTTCCATTTTCGATGGAAACTGTGTCAAGTAAATTATCAACCACATCTCTCTTCTGAACATCAAAGTATCTAACAACGATTGCTAAATTTGAGATCCTGACATGTCAGTACTCTTAGCTATAATGAACGAGAATTTGCTTTTTTGCACACATCAGCAATGTCCAATTTTCTGTGCTAAGCAATTGCTTCTCGGATGAGACAACGTTTTCGTTACCCGCAGTTTAACTCCTTTAACAATATCCCTGTCGTGAAACGTTTTTTGAACACTTCTATGAGGTGATCATTGTGAACAAACGCTATATGGTGTTCTGCAACAGAGGTGAAATCATTAGTTCTGCCTGTGCCCCATTTTCTTTTTCCATGGGCGCAGGTTTTTTTTGACAAACAGATCTAATTTTGTTCCTGATTTGGTCACTTTCATGTTCTTTTTGTGTTTAGCTGTTAATTACAGCATCGTTTTATTTGCGTTGCTAATTTGTGTTCCACAGAAAATTCAGCAATTGAATCCCTTGTCATTCGGATCTTCTTTCAGCCACTCTCAAATTTTCATCGCTTAGCCATTCTTCTTTGAAAGATTGTTTATACCACTTTTTGGACATTTTTTTAGGAGGGCTAGCCGTTTTTAGTCTTAATTCACTCAAAATATAGCGATAACATTTTCGCAAATATTTACCCGCTATGAACAACCAATGAACAAAATGAAGCTTCAATCTCACTCACGAACGTATGCGCATGATGCAGCACAGAGACAACATTGAACTGCGGGTCAGTGCTCTGTGGCGCGAAATGCGGAGGGCCAGAAGAGCACCGAACGGGGGCAAACTCGTTTGATACTCGTATGATATTCGTTTGATACTCGTATGATACTCGTTTGATATTCGAATGGTACTCAAATGATGTTCGTATGTTACTCGTATGAAATATTTTAACACATCCTCCTCCCTTTAGCATGTGTAGTTCTGTATCAGGTATGCTAAACTCTACGGTATGGAAAGCAATCTTGTCTAAAGGATTCTACTAGTGAAATGAATGGGAAAAAAACAGATTTTGCATATTTTCAGGAATTTTCTCAAAGACCTTGGTGAAGTTCACAAAACCAAGATTTGTGTGGAAAATCCCAGCGTCGGTAGCCCTGGTTGAATCCTAGCATTAATTGTAAAATTCCTTCAGTATCCTAGACAAAAAGTTAACGATGCTTGTCAGCATTTTGATGGCTTAAGCCAAGATTGCTGAGCTACTCACACGCAAAGGAAAGATAAAATTTGCAAACCTCACTCTCTCGCCTGCTTGAAGCAGGCAACGAAGAAGCATCATAGCCTATACAACCACGCTAATAGGTAACATTGGTTACGAATAATGTTCGTTAGCATTATTATAATTCACAGACTGACCAATATCCACTTATGCACAAGGTAGGAAACATTTCCTGATTTATAAGATGAAAGAAGTTTGTTTACATATACAAGAAAATTTTTAACTACTTGATGGCCAACAAATCACCCATGAAGCTCTTCTCTTATGAGATGATTTTCACACTTGTTAGGGCTTGTAACAGGCGTAACGATCGTAAGATTTCCCCTTCGAGCAATGACGTTCAGCCCACGATGAAAAATAGCTAGCTACTTTCGAGTAGCTACTAGCTACTTTCGAGTAATGGCAACTTTCGAGTGAGAGTTATGTTTTACCCTCTTCTTCGCCGAGAACGACAAAATGAAAGCGGAATACTACTGTAACGTCTGACAAACAGAAATCATTTTACAGATGAAGGCCAAAGCTTAAAATAAGACATTCATATCCAATAGGACTCGCTTCCCACCCACGCGGCGAGGAAAACCATTGACTTGCTCAGGAGGGCTGATATGCGATTCTGGGAGGAAGACTTTTTGCTCTCCACCTCATCTGACTTCAAGCCTTTGAAAAACTATTTTCGATCGCAAATAGAGGCCAAAGATTGTGACAAGCTCCACGACAGCGTCCAATCCCTTACACACATCAAGCAGCAGTTGGAAGCAAAAAATAAGTTGTTGGAAACGGCAAAGTTTTCCTTAGCGAGGTCTGCTATAGAGAGCTGTAGACGTCGTCATCATGGCCGACAGCAATCGTATCGAATTAAACTTTCGTTCTCCTGGTTTGTTAAATAAATTAACAAAATTTCAAAACACAACTTTACGATATCTCTAGTTTTTAGCCACTAAGCGTAGAAAGGGAAATTGAACAGATTCAAATGATCGACCATGTATGTCGTGGCCTCGTACGAATATCGAATTCTAACAGCCTGATTTTTCTGAAAGTACTCTGTGATGGGTTCTAAAACGTTTTGTCCAAGACTTTTCTACCGGAGAAAAGATACCACTTCTCTGTGCTGCTGCTAGAGTTCAACTTTTGATTTTAATGCTCAATCTGAATTCTGTGCCTGTGAACTTACCAATGAAGGTATGATTTAAAATTCAATTAATTAGACCATTTTTGGAGTCCTGAATTGATCGGAATGCAAAAACTAATTAAATGTTGTCCCTCTTTAAACAATTAACTTGAAACATGTCAATGCCTGTTCGATATACTCTCGGATTTTTCAGTCATTTAAAAACTATCATGCTACTTTTAACTCACTTGTGCGTGTTCGTCCTCAGTCTTGAATGGCGAAAGGAGATATGAAATGAATGCACCCACGACCGTTTCTTTATATTGCATGATTAATCTGAGAAGACGGTAATGAATTAATATTGACAGATAAGTGATGAAAAATTCCTTTCACTAAATTAACAACTGAATTCGCAAAATAAAGTTTAACAAGCTCAGAATGTATGTCATTTGCTTTTGATGAGAGCATGACAAAAAATGCTACTGTCTATACAGTGAGGGGAAAATAATACAACACGTTGATTCAATCTCCAGATTTCACACTTCTAAGCCACGTACAATCACAAACTTGGACTATTTATAAACAACAGTATAAAAAGATTAACAACATATCAAAACTCGCAAATATTTAATAGAAAAAGATATAGGAACACATCTAATAAATACGTGAACCATAGTTTACCATAATCGACTTTTTTCCTCTATATTATGCATTGAAATTATTGCAGGATTTTTTCAGAATGTTCTAATACAATCAACCATTTGGTGACTGAACTTTCGTCAGCATTCATCTCCTATAACGTGTTATTGGTACAGCAGCTCTCTTTCTGAAAGGTCGTAAGCATGGGTAAGAATAAGGACATCAGCCAAGCCCTTCGCAAACGTTTTGTGGAGCTCCATAATGAAGGTTTGGCATATCGGAAGATATGTGCACAACTGTGTGTTCCTATAGCCCCGGTTGGAACCATTACACGTAATTGGAAATGCCGGAATGCGACTCTCAGCAAGCTTCGAACTGACCGTCCACGGAAGATTAACGACCGTGCTATTCGAAAATTGGTCTGAACAGTAGTGCAGAGGCCTCAAACTACTCGTGAAGAATTATTGAAGGATGACCTCAAGGCATCTTGGATCGAAGCCAGCAAACACACGATCAGCAGGGCACTACGCCGTGAAGGTCTTCGCTCCCGCACCACTCGTAAGACACCACTTCTCCAGAAGCGTCAAGGCCAGGCTGATGTATGCCAACGACCATTTGAACAAGCTAACAGCGTTTTGGCACACAGTACTGTGGTCAGATGAAACCAAAATCGAACTATTTGGGAGAAACAGCACAAACTATGCTTGGAGGCAACAAAACGAAGAGCATTAACCAAGGTGCACAATACCCACTGTTACAGAGGTGGCTCAATCATGGTGTGGGGATGTTTCAGCTCATCAGGGGTAGGTAAACTTTACATCATTGAAGGAAACCTGAATGGCAGGAAGTATCGTGAAATTTTGGAAGAGCAACTCCTACCTACAATACATTTTTTTAAATTGAAACATGGATGGGATGGACCTTCCAACAATACAACGATTCAAAGTATACTGCAAACGAAACCAATGAATGGCTGAGGATGAAGAAGAAATACATTTTAGAATGGCAAAGTCAATCCCCGGGCATGAATCCGATCGAAAACTTGTGGAGTGAATTGAAATTGAAGATTCAGAAGAGAGATCCTAACAACATCACTGTACTCAGAAAAATTTACATTGAACAATGAAATAAGATTACACCCGAAAGCTGTAAAAAGGCTGCTAGTGAACTACTCTAAACCATAATTAATAGTAGCGGCTATGCAATGACGTATTAATATACGAGTATGTACATCTCCTAGTCAACATCACAGAGATGGGTACGTAAGTGTCTTGGAAATCTAAGTTTCATCAAGAATAAAACCACATAAAAACGGAATAAAGTTCTTTTTCTAAAAAGGGGCATTCAGACTAGCGCTAGTTTCGAAACTTCATTATCAATGAATGCTCTGAAAATAAGATCAAAGATTTTATAAAAATTGATATTTCAATACTTGCTGAATTTATACGACCCATATAATGTACGATTGGCAACCACTTTGATCACAATTAAGAACTGGTTTTCGCTTAAAAATATACAATGATTCTAAAATCCGAAGATCACTACTACACGTCGAATCTAAAATTAAGAAATCATCCACAGATAAAATATGGTTGGTGTTATCACAATAAAGTCTAGACGCAGACTGAGATGGAGAGACGGTTTATTATTTCTAGATGATTTACCCAGATGTTGGTAAAATCTAATCTTTGACTGTTTCAGAGTGTTCCCTGTGTAGGAACTCTGGCAAGTTAAACACTGACATTTATGTACAATTCTGAAGAGCAACAGGTTCCAAATAAAAACATACTTCCAGTATAAAGACAAACTGCCGAAAGAGTTGCTCTCTTGTATTGCATGTAAATATCAGTGTGGAACTTGCCAGAGTTCCTACATAAGGAGCACTCTGAAACAGTCAAAGATTAGATTTTACTAACATCTGTGCAAATCATTTAGAACTGATAGACCGCTAGCAACTCCATCTCAGTCTGCGCCAATACCAGTATCGGGTGACGCGCCGTACTCTAAAAAAGTAAGTCTGCGTCTAGACTTCATTGTGATAACACCATCCATATTTTATCTGTGTATGATTTCTCAACTTTATATTCGACGTGTAGTAATGCTCTCCAGATTTTAGAATCATTGTACATTTTTAAGCAGAAACCAGTATTGAAATATCAATTTTTATATATTGTTTGATATTATTTTCAGACCATTCATTGATAATGAAGTTTCGAAACTAGCGCTAGTCTGAATAACCCCTATTTAGAAAATGAATTTTATTCCGTTTTATGTGGTTTTATTCCTGATGAAACTTAGATTTCCAAGACACTTACGTACCCATCTCTGTGATATTGACTAGGATATACATACTCGTATATTAATACGTCATTGCATAGCCATTAGTCTAAATGCCGCTTTTTAGAAAATGAATATATGTACATCATGAAATGTTTTGTAAACTTTTGTTTACGTATTGATTATACGTGTTCCTACATATTCTTTCTGTTAAACATTTGTGAGTTTTAGATTTATTATTAACCTTTTTATACTATTGTTTGTATGTATGTAGTCCAATTTTCGGAATTGCACGTGGTCTAGAAATATGGGATCCGGCGATTTAATCAACGTGTTGTATTGTTTTGCCCCCACTGTTCATCCATAGGTAGGAATTTCATATTCTTCCTAAATCTTGTCAACAATTGGCTCACGTACAATGTTAGGGTCTCCAGGTTTAAGGTTAAATCTCGGAGTCCAATTCGTCTCAACCTAATGCTTCTCTCGGGCTCTGCTTTTCCACATATAGAGAATGAAGAAATACTTTGTGCATCCACGTTGCTGACCCAGAAGGAAGGACACCATGTGAAGGTCACCACAAATGATTCAATTGTGTTTGTCATATTGCAATAACTCTATTACCCTCTGCATACATCACATTTTTTTCCTGAAGATGCACCGAATACCCAATAAGGAAAGCGCCAAGCACATTGCTTTAGTGTACAAGGACGCACTTCAAGCTCTGTTTTGAGTTTTGTAAATTAAAACAGTCTCCATTTATTTGGATTGTTCATTGAAAGTTCTAATTATTTCAGTAAACCCAAAGTGTAAAGACAAAACAAATAAACTCTGTCATTTCGAAAGTACTACAGGAATATACTTTCTCTGATTCGATGGTATGATACCTTCACGTCTTTTTCAAGTACATTTTTCATTTTCAGTTATGAACGACAAAGACTGTCGTTCTTTTTAGTAAGTGTTTCTTTAAATAAACTCCCTTTCTTAATGCATGGTCTCCGATGGCGCTCAGGAGAGTACCATCGCGTGTGCGCCTCCTAAAGGCCGCGACTTACTGACCAAATTTAGCCAGCATCCTCACGAGCATGCTGCCAAGCACGCTGAGTTTGGTGCTCCACTGGAGAAACCTTCGAGCTTGCTGACAGACCGCTGCTCGAGCTTCAGTCGATGTTCAATGTCGTGAGGAAGAGTGTGCGCTACTCGAACGATGAAACACACACCACGAGAGAAAATCCTCATTCGAAGCAATCTTGCGCTTTTAGTTATTAAAAACTGCATGCCATCAAACGGAGGAAGAAGGGATGGATAAAAGAATGGCCCCGACGACGTAGTGAAAAAGGAAGCTTAGTTGGAATTTTTCGAGAATCAAGACTTGACGTTAACTATGAAGAATTTTATTCATCTCATGAATAATGATGTATAAATGAATTTATTAATCATTTCATTCTTCCCATTCTGTCCAAAATAACCAATAACGGTGGCAATATTGTGAAAATGGGAATATATAAATAATTTATTACTCGGGTAGCAAACATGCTAGTTAAAATTGCGGATAAAAAATGAATAAATATATCATTACCATGCGAGATGTTATAAACAAAAAAAAGGCAAAAAAAAAAAAATAGTAAATGATGGACAAAATAGACAATGAAATTGGCTTATTTAAACTTGAGTGCGCCTACTCGCACTGATACTTTCAATACATCCAGGACTTTATGTCATATTTATTAAAAGAAAAAGGAATGGACTGTACCGCGTGAGTGGACGTGTGGTTTTGAATATTGGTGAGCGGTACAAAATGATAAAGTAATAAATCCATTTTGCCTTTAAAATTCAATGTTTCCACGTTCTATACAGCAAGTGAATATCAGTTTTAAAAAACTTGAAAGTAAAATTTTTTGAAATTTTTTTTTCATTTCAAATTTAATTTTTTCCTAGAATTCACTTCTTGCTTGCACTCGCATAGAATATATTGTCGTAGTAATAAATAATAATAAGATGAAATTAGGTAAAATGAACTTTTCGAAAACATATATTACACATAGTCATAAAATGGAAGTATTAATGCTCTAAACTAGTATGTAAAATTGAACCACTCCATATAGTAATTATATTCTAAATGCTTCACCATCGGTAACGTTGAATCACTACAAAGATGTAGTGTCGTACTATCGACACAACTTGAGGTATTGTAGCAGAAGCTTTAACTTCACTTCAGTTCCCTAAGCCGCAAACTCGGGTGAAGGAAAAGTATACGCCCAGTAAAAAGGCTTCTAGTAATGTACTGATTCCGTCGGTGACAAACCTTCTTTAAAACTAGCAATGCCCAGAAGTCAAACAAGGACTTTCGGAGCTCGTAAAGTTCGTAAAGGCAAGACACCATAAAGGACTTCCGTCGGTCAGAGGTCCGACCGTTTATGACTCTTCCGGCTCCAAGACCCAGCGAGACAAAGACAACCGGCTGTGCTCACTTCACACGGCACATCCCGGGATATAACAATTTCCCTCCCTTTTGATGAACATATGAAAAGCGGAAGGCAGAACTCAACAACCCATTCGCATTACAGGTTTAGTTATTCTACCTGATCTACGCGGTTCATTTT
>JACJUY010008383.1:4962-23160 GCA_014220935.1 Platorchestia sp. MABIK | reverse complement strand
ATTTCATTATGCGTGTGGTTGTGGTAGAAGATTTCATAATTCGTGTGGTTGTGGTAGAAGATTTCATTATGCGTGTGGTTGTGGTAGGAGATTTCATTATGCGTGTGGTTGTGGTAGAAGATTTCATAATTCGTGTGGTTGTGGTAGAAGATTTCATTATGCGTGTGGTTGCGGTAGAAGATTTCATAATTCGTGTGGTTGTGGTGGAAGATTTCATTATGCGTGTGGTTGCGGTAGAAGATTTCATAATTCGTGTGGTTGTGGTAGAAGATTTCATTATGCGTGTGGTTGTGGTAGAAGATTTCATAATTCGTGTGGTTGTGGTAGAAGATTTCATCATGCGTGTGGTTGTGTTAACGCTTTCATTGCACATGTGTGGTGCATTTTCACACAAAAAGGCACACATACACTTATGGCTGGATAATAACTCACACATATTCACCCGACAGGTAGGTGAATGTAAAATTATATTGGCGGAATATTGATCAACTTTAAATCATGGCATCTATGGGAGTAATCCTGGATTTTTTCTGAGAGTTTACAAGCAAGGAAAATTCCAATGAAATCAATAATATTTAATGGGAAAAAGTTTCGGAGTCCCGCTCCATCATCACTTCAATAAGTTCAAACCATTATGTCTGAAATAAAGGCTAAAAAATTGTTAATGAGAGTCATCAAAAGATATCACGGAAACAAAATATGTCCAGGAAAAATAGAATTCAAAAGACTATTAACTATTTGCAACGGGTATGAACTGTCAGAATTGTACAGGGTAGGGCATCAATTTTTCCTGCTTCGTATGGGAATTGAATTTCCTGATTAACTGAACTATTAACCAGATGAATAAAATTATTAACCTGTTTAACTGAACTTAAATAACGGTGAAATCCGGATATTTTACCAGTAGGTTTTGGCAGTCATAAACAATAACATTTCTCTGCTATTTTCTCACTTGAAATTGGAAGTCATAAAAATATTATTTCACGGTTATCTTCCACAAGAATTGACAGTCATAAAAGTATCATTTTCGGTTTTGTCCACCTGAAATTGGCAGTCATAAAAATATCATTTCAAGGAAATTTTCTGCTTGAAATTGGCTGTCATATACTTATCACTTCTAGAAAATCGGCTTACGTAAAAGATTTCGAGATATTTAGTACTGCGTTTTTTCTCATTACTACTTGAGCTATTTCACAAGATACCGGTGGAACTCCGTGGGTTCAGTTGAAGTTTATCACTAAATTGAAGATACCGACATCGATGCAAAATTCTACAGTGGGGATTAATTCCAGCAGCGCCGTGTGGTTTGTATTTTATCAAAGTATCACAGTAATAATAAATCGTGTTATGATAGTAATAATCAAACATTCACAATCGCTGTTACTCCGAGTTAAAGTTACGAACAATATTCACACGCAATCGAAATATTTTACAGTTAATACATTTTTCTATTACAATTAGCACCTTGTTCATCAGTTAAGGCCATTTCTTTATGGTTTAAAAATATTTTGTTATTTTTTCTTTTTTACTGGTCACCTGTTTGATGGTAAGTTAATTGATCAACTCTTCCTAAATTGCTGAACGCCTACAACGATGTTGAAAGTTATCTATCCTGTATAAGTGATAATCATCATTTCTGATGGTTTACGCTTTGAAAATCATCACCCAGCATTAAAACTCTGATAATCACCACAAATGATCCTTGCCCCATAATCATCACCCGAGATTAACACGAGTAATCACCCCTCGAGAATTTCACTCAAAAACTTACCACCCAGCATTAAAGCTGTAATCATCACCACTGGCGATTAACGCCCCGATAATCACCACATCTGATCACAGCCCCGATAATCACCAGCCGTGATTAACGCCCGAGTAATCACCGGTAATCTCGCCATTAATCAGCAGGACACCGTCCATCACAGCGGCTCCGACAGCCGCACCGCGCACTTCACTTCTATTAAAAAATTTATTTGAAAATATATAGAAAAGCGGACCAGCTTCATTACGGTCTGGTGGTGTGGGGTGAGGGTGAGGAGTGAGGGGTGAGGGTGAAGGGTGAGGGCATGGGATGAGGAGTGAAGTTTAAGGGATGAGGGTTGAGGGAATTGGGTGAGGGTATGGGGTAAAGAGTGAGGGCTGAGGGCTGAGGATTGAAGAATAAGGGGTGAAGGGTGAGGAGTGAGGAGTAAGGGGTGAGGGGGGAAGGGTGAGGAGTGCTGGCTGAGGTATGAAGACTGTGAGTTGAATGTGAAAGTAAGAATAACAACACACAACAAAAGCAACAACCTACGACAATAACAACATCACACGGCACTTCACAGCATTATTAAAAAACACCACAATACTACAAACATACTACCAAAAAAAACAATAACAAAAAAAGCAATTTCTGCAACAGTGCACACCAACGAACAGCAACACAACAACCGCAGTGACACAACACAACAGCAACATAACAACAAAACAGTAACTACACAACAGCAAGAGCAACATAACAACACAACAACAGCACAACAAGTGCAACATAACACCACAACAATAATACAAACAACAACGGCAACATAACACCACAACAATAATACAAACAACAACAGCAACATAACAACACAACAGCAACAACACAACAACAGCAACAACACAACAACAGCAACATAACAACACAACAGCAACAACACAACAACAACAACATAACAACACAACAGCAACAACACAACAACAGCAACAAAACAACAACAACACCCTGTCCCTCATTTGGGATCGATTTCCCCTCACAACGTGTGAGGGGAAATCAATAATTTGCGAACTTGGCAATTCCCCTCCATTCATTTCTTCAATTATTCAGTCAATTCAATTACTTGGTCATTCATCTACTCATTAATTTGTTCCATTAACAACTGAGTCACTCGTTGATTCGTGCATGCATCCATTTATGAACATGTTCAGTAACGTGCTGAATGAATTATTAAATCATCTTGTTTATTCATTCAATGCTCTATTCATTGAGTTGGTACTTCGCCCGCTCATGTATTTGGATAATATTTATCCTCAATTTTCTTTCAAACTTGGCTTATTTTGGCAATGGATTTGATTAGCATTTTAGCAAATTCAAGTTGCCATTGAAATACGTCTCATGACGTGCGCTATAATTTTAACCATGTCAGTGTATTTAAATGATTTTTTCAACGAATCTGTTAAATTTTTCAATTGACGAAAAATCTAATCTAAAAATACAATTTATACAGAAAATATACTTTTTGGGATGCCTTTGAACAAAAGTGAGTAATTAGAGCACACGTGTTGCTGAGTTCCCTTGTTTATATTTACCCTCATCATATATGCTCCTTGTGTAGCCCGGTCATATTCACGAGCCAGTAAATATTCAGTCATAAATATTCAATACACATTCCATTAAATTTGTTTGCTAGTGAATTTTCAACCATAAATGCTCGGTAAAAATTCAGTCATATATACGATCTTTTAAATAAATATTTATAATAAATTAATTAAATTAGCAAATTGAAGGCAAAAATGCCGAGAAAGGCGTTGTTTGGTTGGTCATTTTTGAATATTGGTAAAATGAATAATAAATTACAGAACGAAAGTAACGCCAACCATTAATGAAACATCAAAGTGTAAAACGTCATAACAATAGTAGTGATATTAATGTTTAATAATTTTTAAAAAGCTTTAAAGTTAAGAAGAAAACACTCCCTACAAGAATAAAAAATACTTTATCAAAACCAACTTACACTAGAACGAAATATTCAATTTTCCCCACAAAAAGAATAAGCAAGAACATAATGCAATTTATGAAATTACACTTACTCTAGAAAGAAACGCAAAATTTTTCCAAAGCAAGAACAAAGCAATCACACGCATGCAGAGACCTACATTTTACAATTTAACAACTTCTACCTACAGAAGTAGGATATATACAATTTTCCCAAAAACAAGAACTAAGCAACTGCACAACACAATTAATTGAATTTTACCCACGTAAGTGGGACATACAATTTTCTCCAAACCCAGCACAAAGCAACAACACACATGCAGGAACCAACATAATACAATCCAAAAAATTGTATTCACACAAGTGAGAAATATACAATTACCCCAAAACGAGCAGAAAGCACCAACGCATGCAGCGAACCACAAAATACAATTTACAAAATTGCACATACCCAGTAAGAAATACATAAATTTCCCCAAAAGCATGAGAAAGCAAGAACGCATGCAGCGACCTACATACATTATGTAGATATCGATCAGGCTGCTAGCACGACTGAGAAGCGGTCGATACAGCGCAGGGTGTGTGCAGTAATCATGTCGACAGAATTTTTTATTAAAGTCACCCCAGTAAAAATCCTTTAATGAGCTTCAACAACAATGAAGCGTCTGCGATTGTGAGGATCGATAATTTGCCTCGGGCTCGAGCTGGGCTGCGATCGGCGGTGGGCAGTTGCGATGCGAATTTTGGCTTCGGTTGAAGGATGGGTGTCTTTTTTGGGTGGCAATTTTGCGCGTACGATTATGTCTCTTCTGGGTTTGATTTTCTGATTTACCTTTTTTGGGCTGGAATTTTGCGTGTATTTCTCTTTTGAATTTGATTTTATGATGTCTTTTTTGGGGGCAATTTTGCGTGTATTTCTCTTTTGGATTTGATTTTATGATGTCTTTTTTGGGGGCAATTTTTCGTGTATGTCTCTTTTGGATTTGATTTTATGATGTCTTTTTTTGGGGGCAATTTTGCGTGTATTTCTCTTTTGGATTTGATTTTATGTCTTTTTTCGGGGCAATTTTGCGTGAATTTCTCTCTTCGGATGGAATTTCCGGTGTATTTCTATTTTGAAAGGGAATTTTGGGTGTGTTTCAGTTATAAAAGGGAATTTTGGGTATATTTTTTGCTAGAGGAGGGAATTTCACGTAGATTTCTTGTTAGGGAGGAAATTTTGGGTTTGTTTCTGTTTCGGGAGGGAATTTTGAGTGTATTTCTGATTTGGGAGGGAATTTTAGGTTTAGTTTATTGAGTGTGTTTCTCTTTTGCGAGGAAATTTGGGTGTATTTCGGTAATGAAGGAAATTTTTGGTTTTGTCTTTTGAGTGTATTTCTGTTTGCGTTGGGAATTTTGCGTTTGGTTTTGTGAGTTTACATCTCTTCTGGGAGGAAATTTTTTGTGCATTTCTGTTTTGAGGGAGAATTGTGGGTGTTTTTTTGTTTTAGGGGCAATTTTGGGTTCCGCTTCTTGAGTGTGCGTCCGTTATGGGAGGAATTTAGGTATTTTTATCTTTTGGAAAGGACTTTTGGGTGTTTTTCTGGCTTAATGGGAAATTGTGGGTGGATTTCTGTTTTGAGTTGAAGTTTGGGTTTGATTTTTTGAGTTATTTTCTGTTTCTTATATTATGATGAGGGATTTTGGACTTATTTGAGTTTAAACAATTAGGTAGAGAACATTAATTTCATCACTTCTTAGCATTTAGGAGGGAAATTTTAGATTTGTACTTTGGGCATGGATACTGATTTTTATCTTGTCAGTAGTTTTATTTGACCTTCTTGAACTGTCCTATAAAATTTTAAACTTCAAAGTGTTAAAATATAAATTGAATTCATAGAGGGAAATTTGGTAAATTTCGAACTCTTTTAAGTTTATATGACTCATACATGTTTAAATATTTCTACAGTGAATTTAGATTATAATACACATGCTTGATATCATAATTCTTTAGCAACTGTCAAGATTTAAGCAAATTGTGTGAATTTTGTTGTACGTTAACATTTGTCTTCACAAATGTATTAAATGCGTGTGAGAACGATAATTATATACATTTATCTACATTTTTCTGGCATCCATGAACCGTCAAAATTGGCGGCTGAAGTTCGTATGAAGTTGCATTTAATGATACTGGGAGTTAATCATCGCAATGTTGAGTGAATAAATGACAAAATAATCATAATTAATTATTCATTCATAATTTGCACGGCAAGACTTGTGTGATGAGCGTATCTGTGATACAGGCTTCACTACCTCTCCAATTTTGCCTACATTAATCCTTCACAAAGTGTGTGATGAGCGTATCTGTGAGACAGGCTTCACTACCTCTCCAATTTTGCCTACATTAATCCTTCACAAAGTGTGTGATGAGCGTATCTGTGATACAGGCTTCACTACTTCTCCAATTTTGCCTACATTAATCTTTCACAAAGTGTGTGATGAGCGTATCTGTGATACAGGCTTCACTACCTCTCCAATTTTGCCTGCATTAATCCTTAACAAAGTGTGTGATGAGCGTATCTGTGATACAGGCTTCACTACTTCTCCAATTTTGCCTACATTAATCCTCCATAAAGTGTGTGATGAGCGTATCTGTGATACAGGCTTCACTACCTCTCCAATTTTGCCTACATTAATCCTTCACAAAGTGTGTGATGAGCGTATCTGTGATACAGGCTTCACTACCTCTCCAATTTTGCCTACATTTATCCTTCACAAAGTGTGTGATGAGCGTATCTGTGCGACAGGCTTCACTACCTCTCCAATTTTGCCTACATTAATCCTTCACAAAGTGTGTGATGAGCGTATCTGTGATACAGGCTTCACTACATCGCCAATTTTGCCTACATTAATCCTTCACAAAGTGTGTGATGAGCGTATCTGTGATACAGGCCTCACTACCTCCTCAATTTTGCTTACATTAATCCTTCACAAAGTGTGTGATGAGCGTATCTGTGATACAGGCTTCACTACCTCTCCAATTTTGCCTACATTAATCCTTCATAAAGTGTGTGATGAGCGTATCTGTGATACAGGCTTCACTACCTCTCCAATTTTGCCTACATTAATCCTTCACAAAGTGTGTGATGAGCGTATCTGTGATACAGGCTTCACTACCTCTCCAATTTTGCCTACATTAATCCTTCACAAAGTGTGTGATGAGCGTATCTATGATACAGGCTTCAATACCTCTCCAATTTTGCCTACATTAATCCTCCACAAAGTGTGTGATGAGCGTATCTGTGATACAGGCTTCACTACCTCTCCAATTTTCTGCATTAATCCTCCACATGCCCACACCAAACGAACAGGTGCATTATTCATATAGATGGTGAAAACTATGCTTTATGCTGAAATAAGACCATTTATTTTGAACACAATTCAAAAATATTCTCAATTTGCTGCAATTGCTCCACTACATATATATTTTTAATTTTATTGAACATTTATATACAATAAAATTGAAATAGATATAAACATGTATTTAATTCTGAACGCACAAAATACAAATAATAAAATGAGCATTGAACATTGCGTGAATACATTGTACACCATGCATGTGAACTTGTGTGTTGCCATGTGTTTCCATGTGTTTCCATGTGTTTCCATGTGTTGCCATGTGTTGCCATGTGTTGCCATGTGTTGCCATGTGTTGACATGTGTTGCCATGTGTTTCCATGTGTTTCCATGTGTTTCCATGTGTTGCCATGTGTTTCCATGTGTTTCCATGCGTTGCCATGTGTTTCCATAAGTTCCCATGTGTTGCCATGTGTTGCCGTGTGTTGCCATATGTTGCCATGTGTTGCCATGTGTTGTCATGTGTTGTCACGTGTTTCCATAAGTTCCCATGTGTTGCCATGTGTTGCCATGTGTTGCCATGCGTTGCCATGTGTTGCCATGTGTTGCCATGTGTTACCATGCACAGCCATGTGTTTCCATGTGTGTCATGTGTTGCCATGTGTTGCCATTCACAGCCATGTGCACATGAGCTGTTTTTGCAATGAGCTTAATGAGGGGAGGGAGGGAAGAGGGGAGGGAGGGAGAGTGGGGGGAAGTGGGAGAGAGGAGAGCAGGTGGAGAGGGGGTAATGGAAAGTTTTACGCTTGAATAGCGCGATGGATGGGGAAATGAATTGATGATATGAGTATAAAAATGAACCTGTAATACGCGCTCTAAATTTTTTTAAAAACATTAAAACTTTCACGTGTATAAAGCAACTACTTCTCTAAGCTACGTAAAAAGCATAATATCAACGGGAAAAATGAAAGCCCCAAATTCCTAATGATATTTGAAGTCCAAAATAGAAACAAAAAATACGGAATTAAGGAAAACCAAAAAGTTACGTCAGCACATAATAAACACATAATGTGTGAACGCAACAAATTCACAGAAATATCCGTGATTTAAATATAAAATATCCTTGATTGAAAGAAAAAATATATTAAAATTAACGCTATAAAATATGAAAAATACACACGTAAATGTATAAAAAACATAAAATACATGACCTTTCAGCGTCCTCATAACATGCCAAACCCATCACACCCACAAGATATACAACATCCACAAATTTACTCATAATATATACAACCCTAAGTACCAATAAAAAGCGTAAAAAACTTTCCATATATGAACCGCATCCATCTCATCACCCAGAAAACATATAAAACACATCCTATAATAATTGAATAATTTAGTATAATTTTATTCAATAATTCTTAATTAAAATTTTCACAATTTATTTTATAACATAAAAATGAACACGTAATAAAAACTCTACATATTTTTAAAAACATGGAACCTATAACATTTACAAACCAACAATCCCTTCAAGCTGCGTAAAACGCATAATATCCTCCGGAAAAGTAGAAGCCTCAGTTTTCTAGTAAAATGTGAAGCCCAAAATATCAATAAAAAAATTGAAACTCATTAGAAGTATGAACCCACTTTCCTCAAAACTCATAATATCTACACCGTAGATAATACCCCTTATTTCTACAAAATAAATACAACCCACATCATCAAGGTATATAAACCTAAAATAAAAAAAAAACACAATGTCCTCAAAATAAATAGAGCCCACAATTTACATACGACATTTGTAAAACTGAAAATTTCAAAAATTTAACCCATAATATCCATTAAATGCAAAAACCCGCAATTTTCTTAAGATACATGAAGCCCTAAGTATCCATTAAAAGATAAAACCCATAACAAAAATTAACCCGAAGTATCCTCCATATTAACTACAAGGTAGATAAAACCCACGATATTCTCATGATGCATGAATCCCAATTTCATCAAAATACATCAAAGCTATTACATGTACACGTAAAACGCGTTATTTCCACGAAATATACAGAACCCAAAATTTTCCCCACATTTATGTAAAGCCCCCAATTTCTACAACACTATTTATTAAACCCCAAAGAGGCCTTGGAACATGAAATCAATATCAAGAATTGAGCCCACAAAATACAAACATGAAGCCCATAATACCCAGAACATACACACATAAGAACCAAATTTCTACAACATATATAAGCCCCAGTTTTTCAGCAGATGTATATAAAACCTCTAATTTCTACAACATATGTAAACCCTCAGTTTTTACACAATATGCATATAAAACCTCCAATTTCTACAACGTAAATGATAACCCCAATTTCCACAACATATATAAACCCCCAATTCCTACAACATATATAAAACCAAAAATATATAAAAACAATTTCTGCAACATATATAAAACCCAAAATATCTAAAAAACAATTTCTGCAACATATATAAAACCCAAAATATATAAAAAAACAATTTCTACAACAGATGTAAAACCAAAAATATGTAAAAAAAAAAATTTTTACAACATACATAAAACCCAAAATATATGAAAAACAATTTGTACAACATATATAAAACCTAAACCAGACACATAGCGCTTAATATCCAAAACACCCGGCCAAGATGCACCAAGTTCTCCCCCAGTTCAGGGAATTACGGTTTTTGCGTGGGACTCGCGCCTGGAATCTAACAATGAGATTTGGCCAAGCAATCGGGATCTGGAATACTGGCGCATGCATGGAATCAGCGTTCCATGAGACGCGCAAATTATTGGAATGAACCAAAAATGACCAGGCAAGTTAGCAGCAAAGTCAGGTGTCCGAATGTGAGGAATGAACTTCGGATTAGCGTCGGATTTTCCCCTCGGGGAGTGAGTCTTCCTCCTTGAGGAATGGCGTGGGGAATCTCCATTCGGTGTAGGGTTGGAGTTCGTTAGTTTGCTTTGAGTGTAGTGAAAATTCAAATTTTTAAATCGAATGGAAAAATCTGTTGTTTTTTGGAAGGGGGTAGAAAGTTCAGTGGGAAATTCATCATTTCAATGAAATGAGCAAAAAAAAAATTTTAAGAAAATTTTATCATTTTAGATAACGTTAGTAGTCAAATTAATTAATTTTAAGGATTTTTATCCCCTAAGGATATATATACGTGGTTTGCTTTCTGCATTTTTGAATTATAAATAAAAGCCGGTAGGTGGTACAGCTGGCGGTCTGTGGAATGATGCCATTCCAAGAAACGGTCCGTCTTGGAATGATTTCATGATTTTTCCTTTGCTTTCTTCTTTCATGATTGATGTAAATTTGAGTCATGACTTGTTTTTTCTACTTGTTTTCAGGTTGATAATGACCCTGGAGGTCGAAACGTTTCAGAAATTTTTATTCATTGACTTCCTAAATAAATAATAAGATTTAAGACGTGTCTCTTGGCACTTTTGTTTATAATTTTTCACTTAAAATTTTTCACATACAATTTTTCACTTAAAATTTATCACTTATTTATCACTTGCAAGTTATCACTTTTACGTTGCCGCTTAGAATTTATCACTCAAATTGATCACTTAGAATATTTTACTTAAATTTAATCATATAGAATTCATCACTGACAAGTTATCGTTTTGAAAAAATTATTTAGAATTTATCACTTGCCATTCATCACTTTCAACTTATCAATTTGAATGCGCAATGTAGAATTTATTGTTTAGAATGTATCACTTAGAGTTGATCTCTTTGAATATGTCACTGTTAATGTCCTTATTTGAATTTATCACTGAATTGTCACGATATGCATGTGTTGTGTTGTGTTCAGTTTCAGCACCGAATTTTCAACAAACTTCCGACCAATTTAGAGTAGCACAGATACCCTGTTCTTCTTCTTCTTCTGGATATCTGTTTCCTCTTCTGGATTTCTTCTTCTTTCGGACACCTTCTACCTCTTCCGGACACCTTCTTCCTCTTCCGGACACCTTCTTCCTCTTCCGGACACCTTCATCCTCTTCCGGACACCTTCTTCCTCTTCCGGATACCTTCTTTCTCTTCCGGACACTTTCTTCCTTTTCCGGACACCTTCTCCCTCTTCCAAACACCTTCTTTCTCTTCCGGACACTTTCTTCCTTTTCCGGACACCTTCTCCCTCTTCCGAACACCTTCTTTCTCTTCCGGACACATTCTTCTTATTCCGGGCACCTTCTCCCTCTTCCGGACACCTTCTCCCTCTTCCGAACACCTTCTTTCTCTTCCGGACACATTCTTCCTATTCCGGGCACCTTCTCCCTCTTCCGGACACCTTCTTCCTCTTCCGGATACCTTCTCCCACTTCCGAACACCTTCTTTCTCTTCCGAACACCTTTTCCCTCTTCCGGATACCTTCTTCCCCTCCCCTTCCGGATGCCTTCATCTTCCGAATATCTTCTTCCACTCCCGGACACCTTCTTCCCCTTCCCGATACCTTCTTCCACTTCCGGATTCCTTGTTCATCCGAATATTTTACACCACCTACCGTGATCCCGGATACCGTAAGACCCTGACACTTATCCCGGATACCGTGCACCCTCTGCGGTCCCCCGCTGCATTATCCCGGATACTGTGGGCCACCTGTAGCCGGCTGCAAACAGCTGGCGGTCTGTGGAATGATGCCATTCCAAGAAACGGTCCGTCTTGGAATGAAGGTCATTCCCGGCGCATGGAACACCTTCCTCAAACTGGAATCTGGAACCGTTCCTGATTCCTGGTGTGATTCCTGGAGTAATTTCTGGTTTGATTCCTGGCGTGATTATTCGTGTGATTCTTGGTGTGGTTCATGGTTTGATTCCTGGTGTGATTCCTGGTGTGATTCTTGGTGTGTTTCTTGGTGTGATTCCTGGTGCGATTCCCCGTGTGGTTCTTGGTTTGATTCCTAGTATGATTCCTGGTGTAATTTCTGGTTTGATTTCTGTTGTGATGCATGATGTGATTCTTGGTGTGGTTTATGGTTTAATTCCTGGTGTGATTCCTGGTGTGATTCTTGGTGTGATTCCTGGTGCGATTCCTGGTGTGGTTCTTGGTTTGATTCCTGGTGTGATTCCTGGTGTAATTTCTGGTTTGATTTCTGGTGTGATGCATGATGTGATTCTTAGTGTGGTTCATGGTTTGATTCCTGGTGTGATTCCTGGTGTGATTCCTGGTTTGAATCCTGGTTTGATTCCTGGTGTGATTCCTGGTTTGAATCCTGGTTTGATTCCGGGTTTGATTCCTGGTTGGATTCCTGGTTAGATTCCTGATGTGATTCGTGGTGTGATTCTTGGTGTGATTCCTGTTTTGAATCCTGGTCTGATTTCTGATGTGATTCCTGGTTTGATTCCTGGTTTGATTCCTGGTGTGATTCCTGGAGCGATTCCAAGTGTGATTCCTGGTGTCAATGGCATTGTGTGTTACTGGTGCTGTGTGTTGCAGTGTTTTGTCATGCTGGTGTTGTGTGTTGCTGGTGTTGTGTGTTGCTGGTGTTTGTGTTGCTGGTGTTGTGTGTTGCTGGTGTTGTGTGTTGCTGGTGTTGTGTGTTGCTGGTGTTGTGTGTTGCTGGTGTTGTGTGTTGCTGGTGTTTTGTGTTGCTGGTGTTGTGTGTTGCTGGTGTTGTGTGTTGCTGGTGTTGTGTGTTGCTGGTGTTGTGTGTTGCTGGTGTTTTGTGTTGCTGGTGTTGTGTGTTGCTGGTGTTGTGTTTTCCTAGCATTAGTTGCTACTGTCACGATAACAATACCACTATAACATTGCTACTACTGTAACATTACAACCAATGTAACATCACTACCACTACTACTGTAACATTACAACCACTGTAGCATCACTACCACTACTACTGTAACATTACAACCACTGTAACATCACTACCACTACTACTGTAACATTACAACCACTGTAACAATACTACCACTACTACTGTAACATTACAACCACTGTAACAATACTACCACTACTACTGTAACATTACAACCACTGTAACATCACTACCACTACTACTGTAACACTGCAACCACTGTAGCATCACTACCACTACTACTGTAACATTACAGCCACTGTAACATCACTACCACTACTACTGTAACATTACAACCACTGTAACATCACTACCACTACTACTGTAACATTACAACCACTGTAACATTACTACCATTACTACTGTAACATTAAAACCACTGTTACATCACTACCATTACTACTGTAACATTACAACCACTGTAACATCACTACCACTACTACTGTAACATTACAACCACTGTAACATCACTACCACTACTACTGTAACATTACAACCACTGTAACATCACTTCCACTACTACTGTAACATTACAACCACTGTAACATCACTACCACTACTACTGTAACATTACAACCACTGTAGCATCACTACCACTACTACTGTAACACAAGTTACAACTGTAACATTCGAATAGCATAAGCTAGTAAGACTATAACTATGACCATCGTCTCTAATTGTGAGTCGAGTTGTCGATTTAAAACTAGTTTTCCATAGACTTTTTTTCTGGCATGGCACAGTTCAATAGCGATCTTGCATAGTGACTAGTGAACTAACTAGAGAGTGAACTAGCATAGTAAATAGTGAACTAACTAGGTAGCAAACTAACTAGATGGTGATCTAGCAAATTGAATTGGGAACTAATGAGATTGTGAACTAGCATGGTAAATAATGAAACAACTTGATGGTAAACTAGCATAATTAGATAGTCAACAAACACAATTAGCATTAAAATGTGAGACTAGCACTCGTTGTCAGCTGCTCAACATTCACGAGCAATAATTTTTTTTCTTTAAAAAATCATTGAGGCCTGAAACTAGCATTACTGAAGCCTGACTATCACTTCTGGTGAGGGAACTAGCATTCCAAACTTGTAAACAAGCATTTCAGGACCCATAACTAGCATTTTATATTGGAAAGTAGCATTTCATGGGTCAAATTTTTATTTCATTTTCAAAACTAGCATTCCAGGTGATAAAATTGGCGTATCATGTATGAAACTAGCGTTTCATGCTGCACCACACCAGCATACTGCACCACACCAGCATGCTGCACCCCACCAGCATGCTGCACCCCACCAGCATGCTGCCACAGCTCAGCCCGTCACGGCGACCCAACAAAGATGTACGACAACAATAACTCCGACGCTGCCGTGTCTAGGATGACGCACGATGACAGTTATTCATGCAGTGTGTGTTAAGTGTGTAGCGTGTGTAGTGTGTGTTGAGTGTGTAGTGTGTGTTGGGTGTGTTGAGTGTGTAGTGTGTGTTGGGTGTGTTGAGTGTGTAGTGTGTGTTGGGTGTGTTGAGTGTGTAGTGTGTGTTGGGTGTGTTGGGTGTGTAGCGTGTGTGGTGTGCGTTGTTTACATATGTCGATGTCTACATGTGTAAGTTCGCACGCACACGTTCACGCACACACACTACATACACACATTTGCCCAGCATCCGATCCGAAAGCTTCATTTCTAGACTCGCCTAATGAATTTATTTCTCACTTTCCCACTACATTCCTCCCGTTGCTTTTTTACCACAGACTTCGAGTTGTAAAACTTGTACGTTTTCCCACACACATACATGTGCCTGTTTAACTGCGTGTGATAACCTCCTCTTTCAATACATAAAAAATTTAGTAACATCTGAATATTCACCCGATTTTGTGCATAAAATTGCTTCCAATGTGAGTGATTTCCGTCTTTTAGACACAAAAAAAAAAAATTGGGCAAGATTTTGTTAACTGGGTTAATTAGCAAGAGCTGCACACTCCGTGTGTGCAAGCTTTTGGTTTGAACGCACATAGCCGCACACTCAAATGCTAACACGCACAAGCACACACACACACAAACACAAAACCCCAATCAAGAGAGAGCACACGCACACATAGAAACACACACACAAACACAAACGATCACAGATAAACATGTGCAAAAACACACACAAACCCCGTACAATCTCCCGTACAAACTCACACACTACAAACACACTCGTACACACTAACCATAAAAGCGTACGTCATCTTCAGGAAAACGTATGACAATTTCACACGTTTTTACGTCACAAACGAACACGAGAAGCGCCGTCACTTTTGTTTGTTGGAGTTGGTCGTTGTTGCCGCACGCGTATTTTGAAATGTAAAAAGTAACAATTTTTACGAACCACCTTGTATGATAGGCCTACTGCAATGAATAGTAAGAGCGCCCATATATCTGGTAAACAGTATATATTATGTGAAATTGTGCATACAGTATCAAATAGTATATATGCAAAGTTGATGTGAAATGAAATGGTGTGTTTAACATTGAATAGTGGTTATAAATAGTAAATGGAATGTAATACAGAGCAAATAATATCAAATAGTAAATATGAATAGTGACTGTAAAATAGTTAATACGAAATGAATAGGTAATACCTTATGAAATAGTAAATATAACTAGGAAATGAAGAAAATAATATAAATATAAACAGTATGCATAAAATGAATAGTAAATCAATGGCAAATATAAAATAAAAGGTATGTATAAAATAGTAATTATGTCATACGAAACAGAAAATTGCAAATAATTCTTAGAATCGCAGAAAAATGGTAATATTCTGATGTGTTCACCTGCAGTTACCATCGTGAGAGATTGAGTAGGCAACAGCAACAAGCGGCCTCATAACATGTACTCCCGTCTACTGCAACGTACGATCTCCTCCATACCCTGATGGGCTGCTTGCTTGCTTGGATACTTGCTTTGTTTACACGCTTGCTTGTTTAGTTTTTTGGTTCATTGTTTGGATACCTGCTTTCTTGTTTACATGCTTGCTTGGTTTCTTGGTTGGTTTCTTGTTTGTTTGATTGACTGGTTGGTTTCTTGTTTGCTTGCTTACTTGTATACTTGCTTGGCTTCTTCTTCACTTGCTTGTTTACTTGTTTAGTTGGCTTCTTGTTTGTTTATTTGTTTGTTTGCTTGCCCTTACCTTGTAAGCTGAATACCTAAACTCTACGGAAAAATGAGTTTTTTTAAATGCAGTTTACTTCTATAGATTTGAGTCAGGCCGACGTTATCCCCACTCGAAAAAAGCAGAAAACACTAACGAACACTTACACTCATTTAAACCGTTCATTTAAGAACAGTTTTACCACTCAATTCGTGTTCTTCCTTTAAACAAGAAAAACCCGCCGTCATTTTTGGCGGCAGGTTACAGCAGTTAATGAACTCGATGACAGTTAAATACACGACTGTTATTTTTCCTGTTATTGAAGGACAATTGATCCATCACACAGCCTCCAAATTGTCAGTACATATGCGTGATTAATTGATATATGGTGATTATTGTATACGGTACAGGGCACGGGTGCAGGGCACGGGTGCAGGGCACGGGTGCAGGGCACGGGTGCAGGGCACGGGTGCAGGGCACGGGTGCAGGGCACGGGTGCAGGGCACGGGTGCAGGGCACGGGTGCAGGGCACGGGTGCAGGGCACGGGTACAGGGTACAGGTACAGGGCATGACGCCGTCAGTTCTCACGGCACAAGAGCTTTCCTATGTGTAGAAATTTCACTGATAGTAGGCTAGATTATACAGCGTAAAAATCTAACTAAGCTGTAGTTCAATAGCTACTAAACATGAGTTTTGAGTAACTCCATACTGCATGAACAGTGTTCTTCTCAAATTGCGGGCTATGATCAAATCATGCGTACATTGCATTAAATTTTTTCATTACAAAAAAAGCTATTTTCAATTATTCGTAACTTTTGAAACAAAACGATAATAATTCAATTATGGCAGTTATTAAATACGGTAGGTTAAAGGTTGAGTAGTGGAAGTTTACGTATACTCAATATCATCTTTAACCATGTTGACAATATCTATTAACTACAGCTATAATATCTAGTATAACCATTAAAACTATATCTATGGGCTACAACTATAATATCATGCATAACTATTATTTTTATTATTACTATTGACTGTGACGTTTTGTGTAACTTTTATAACTATAACTACCAGCTATAACTAGCATATCATAAAAAACAATAACTTGTTATATAACAATAAAAATCACAATAACAGTCGGTTATTTATGCCATTTACGCAATGAGAAACGCGCTATTTTTATAATAGGCATATAACTTATACATGCATATTACATGGTATTTTTCCAACACGTGTAGCGCGAGACGTGCCTGCTGCTTACATCCTCGCTGCATGTATAGAGTAGGTCTACTGGTGCTATATTCAAGTGTTTTATTCTTATTTCATTAGTTACGGAGTAGGATTCATTGTACGTATTGAAAATACCTACACACACATCTGTACACATTATCTACAACATCACACAAATTGATACACATGCCCAATCCATAAACCCAACACACAAATCCATGTACACAAACGCACACCAGTACACATCATCTACACCATTCTCATACTCAAATTCGCATACTCGATCCATACACCTAACACAAACCTAACATACCTATTTCATATACCTACCTAACACAAACCTTACACATATTTAACAGATACCTAACGCAAACCATATACTTAACACAAACCTAATATACACTTAATATATACCTAACACAAACTTACATTAATACATTCCATACACAATACGTGGATCTCTTGAATACACAACTGAAATTCACCGTCGAATAGATCCGAGATTTCTGTTTGAGAAATATTTAAATAAATCCCAGATAGATAAACCAATTCGAGACAAATAGTTAAATAAATAAATCCGAGATTTCGTATTGATAAATCTACTCCCAAATTCAAGATAAATGAATAAAAATCCAAGATAAATGAATAATTTCAAGGTAATTAAATAAATCCGAGATTTCCCCTACTCGTGGGTTGAAAAAGCCTCCCCGCATTTCAAAAGAGAGGCTAACACAAGACACAGTGAACCAATATAGCAAATACAACCCACACACACAGTGCGCAGGAGACAGGGTGTGGTCAGATGGGTCGAAGAAACGAAGGTAAAACTGCATTATTTCTAATGTGCCTTGTTGTGTGATGGACTGCATGTGTGTTGTGTATTGTGTTGTTGTGGTGATGGTGGTGAACTGCACACCTCATGTGTGTTGGGTGTGTGC
>JACJUY010008382.1:27620-38348 GCA_014220935.1 Platorchestia sp. MABIK | reverse complement strand
GTTTAATCCTTGGCAGCCGGCTTTTTGTGAAGAGATGTTCACCGGAACATGATCTTCGAAGACGTTAAAACATCGTGTCGAGGTGAGCATTTCTATCCTATTACCTTGCTTGTCATAAATTTGTTATTTGCAGCGTGTACTGGCCCTTTCGGGGTGTCAGCTAAAGACTATGTTTTCTGTGCCAGTTAGTTCTGGAAGTTTCTCGCCGCAAAAGCGGGTAGGCGAGACATCCTTAAGCACTGCGATCTTAGCTCATGGTATCGTCTATTTAGCCTGGGACATCATCACAATAGATCCGCTGTCATCAATGCTTCCTATATTAAGGGAATTCGCTCAAAACCACTAGTTTTTCAAAACCAACTTTGAAAAAACAAGAACAACGGTAAAATAATATACGAGAAAAACTGAGTACCTGAATTAGGTATTGGCAACATGAAGTGGGAAAGCACTTTGGGTATCATTTAGTATAGGTTTCTTTTTGCCTTCTCGAATCTTTGCAAATATACAAAAAGAAACCTATACTAAATGACACCCAATTAGGGCTTTCCCACTTCATGTTGCCAATACCTAATTCAGCTACTCAGTTTTTCTTGTATTTAATTTTACCGTTGTTTTTGTTTTTTCAAAGTTTAGATTTTTAAACATTTTTCTTTAGTGTATTAATTCTTCCTCTTTTGGTTTCGTTTTTACAGAGATTTTTTGCTGAAGATGGATAGTTTGTCTGAAACATTCAGTTTTATTTGATCATTTTCAATAAAAATGACTTTACGTGTAGTGATTTTCGCCTTTCTTTTTATTCGAAAGCTTAAAAGCATCAATGCTGGAGTTATTTTAGATCAAAAAGAAAAGATTGAGGGAAATGTTTTCCTACTGTTGCTTTCTCTAGATTTGATGATATATGTAATTACAATCATAAGAGACAACATAATTTCATTAACGATGCATTTTCCTTGTGAGGTGAAAAAACTTTGACAGTTTACTTGTATGTACATGCCATAAAGCTCTGAATTTCTTGACTTCAGGAAATAATGTTAGAATTGATTGTTTCAGCAGATGTTTAAAAATATCCTTTCGAGCAAGCAAGAAGAAAATAGAAGCATGTAGCCACGAAAAACAAATTTTTTTTTTATTAAAAACTTTCAAAGGAGCAGTCATTACATGATAAACATCTTATCTAAGTATAAATAAGCGATCACACAGCAAGCTCACAGTTTTTCACGTGAATGCTTTATAGTATTAAAGAGATGACGAGTTAGGGAATGTTACGAGTTGAGAGTGAAAAGAAAATCTTATGTCGGCAGCAGGGTTGCCATATTGGGCCTTTTTAAGGCAACCATGTTCAAAAAATTGAAACATTTTCATTGGACTTACGTCTATGAAAATTTGAAGACTACTAGATCTCCAAATTCGTAACAACTTTTCTTAAACAAATTTTTTTCATTTGGGCATAGAAAATTAATTGTTCCTTATAATAAAAGTATCTATTTCCAAATCATTTATAAAATTTCTATGAAATTTACGAAGCTAGAGCAATGCGGTTCGGTTTGTTGCATTTGAAAGTAAAATGTGTGCTATAAAAATACATACAATTTTTGGAAAATCCCTCAAGCCAATTTTTAGAGCACACATTTCACTTTCAAATGCAACAAACCGCATTGATCTAGCTTTGTAAATTTCGGAGAAATTATACCAAACTTCTTGAGAACTTATTTGTTTCAAAAACTGAAAAATAAGGCCTCAAATGCTTTTTGTCTTACAGTTTTAGAGCTACAGTGATGATTTTGGAATCATTGAATGCGAAAATACACAGGCTTTCTAAATTATAAAATAGTTTTTCAAAAGTCCTTTTTGTTCCGAAGTTATGACGTCATAAATTTGAATTGGAAATGAAAAAATTTGCTCGCTAGTTTTTCCATTTTTTTAATATAAAATGGGAAATTTGAGGGAAAGCATTTATTTTTTTGGAATGTCCGCGTTATTCTGCATCCAATGACATCAGAATCATCACTGTAGCTCAAAAACTGTCAGAGGAGAAGCATTTAGAAAATCCCCCAAACAAATGTCGTTTTCTATGATTTCCCATTTTCTTTTCAAGAAAATCGCATTTTGTCACGACAGATGAATGATTCTAAATTGCATTTCCTATCAGTAAACCAAATTTCATTACTCTTAGTTCAATAATAAAAAAACCGTCTGTGAGGGGGATCCTATCCTTCAAAACATCAGCTTTTTCCCCAATAGGGTGAAAATGGTTCATGGACTCCTCTAATATACTTTCACCTAGATAAATAACGTATTTCTCATAAAATTATACAAATGAAAAATACAACTTGATTAATTTTACCAGCCAATGAAGAGCCTTGCAAAGCTACCCCGCCTTCCCTTCCGGGGGGGATGGGGGCCGTGAAAAGTCGTAGCAGACCTTTTTAAAGGACTGTTTCATACTTTCAATTCAATTAGATAATGATTTACAATTGAAATTTACACATTATTACACCAAGAGAGGCGTACAAGTACGGCTGTGTTGCCTTTATCCCTAACTACCTCCACTTCCCCCCCTTCTGGGGGGCGCTAGCGCTGGGATAGGTTCATGATTTTTCTACAGACATTCGGGGACTGACTGAAAATGCTAGAAAATGGTGGCCTTAAGGCCAAATCTCACAAATCTGGCTTATTTTGAAAGCGTTTAGCTTCGAAATTTTAGGGTTGCCTTATACTTAAATTTGGCCTTTTTCTGGCTTTTTTAGTCATTTTCGATTCTTGAGGCGCACAAGGCGTAAAACTGAAACGTGGCAGTTGAACGCAGAGCAACAGGATCAGCTAGATCCTGCTGAATATTACTAAATCCTTTACGAACATTACATCTAGTAATCCAAGGAGAATTTGCAGATTTGCATAGGCTGCATTTAGCTCAGGGTTGTATCAACATTAGTGAATTAGTATCATCCTTTTAAGGGTGATGTGATTCCTAAAGACGCAATGCAGTTTTGGCTTGGAATACATAGTCACTCAAACTTTAAAGAACTCTCTGGTTGTGCGCTCATTGCCTGGTGACTCCCGCCAGCAATGCTATGGTTGAAAGAATGTTCTCTTTGTTGACAGTGGTCAAAACAAAGCCCAACATTAGATTAAGAACTAGAAAGCTAGATGCAAAAGTGCGAATCCGGGCATATCTCAACAATAGTTTTCTTTGTTGTAGGGACTTCAAAATGGCCTCAAGAATTCAAGCTTATCTCAAATCGATCATCTTATATCAACGGAAATCATGGACCTAGCTCTCTAGCGCTGTTTCTCCCTCTCAAACTTGAATAGTGTAAATTAGGTCTATTTTTCCTTTGTATTTAAAATTTTTAATGGCAAGTAGAATTATGATACTTTTAAGGTATCTACCTGCTATATTAGTTTACGTTTAATAAATTTAGCCTTTTTCCTGGTAAAATTTGGCCTAAAATTCAAGTAGCTATCTTCGGCCATGGATTCCGGTGTTGCGCGGTGATTACCATGGTAGTGATTACACGGGTACACCCTGTTGGGTCAAGGAAGAACATGTTAGACGAGTTGTTGCTACTTCGGCCATTGAGTTCCATTAAGGCAAGTGAATTAGCGCTCTAACTTACACTTCTTCAGTGTTGAGGATCAGTGATATAAAACAGAGAAGTTGGAACTTTTTATTTAATAGATTTACATTGAGATATTTTTAAAGTTACTGAACACGAAAAGACTAGATTCAAGATTTGAGGGATAACTAGGGTAGGACCCTACAAGTACCTTCCCCATAGAGAGAAAGTGGTTTAAGCGATACTATTGAGTATGTTCAGAAGGTGAGGGAGTTGCTGTTGGGACCTGGCCCTGGCGTTGAGTCCGTACGATGAGGCCTAGCGTTGACGCCGAATGATGAGGTCGTGCGGTGAGGCCGTCGTGCAATGAGGCCAAACTGTAGGCATTTTGGCCACTCGGTTGTGCATTTTCCCGCTTGGTTATACAGGTACGTCCTTGAAGTGATAGGAACACCAAGCGGAAATTGCAACGAAGGTTGCCTCGTTGGTTGGAGCAGCGTTGGCTGAAACTGGAGAGCAGTTCTAGATAGGGCTGGGGTCACCAGGGTCGCCAGTTGGAAGGGGCAGGTAGTGTAAAAGCCTTGACCCGTTGGTGAACCTGCTGGAGAGCTGCTGCGGTCGCCAGTTGCAAGAGCTGGTGATACTGCTGGGGGCCGGCATTGGCCCGGTGGTGGATCCGCTGGACAATTGCTGGGTCTCCAGTTGTTAAGGATACTTATGTAAGTGTTCGTATTCGGAACGTCAGTTGAGTTTATGTGAGGGAGGTCCTGTGAATAACTTTGCACAAGAAAAGGAGTGGTGAGCTGTTCCCGACGAGAGTTGCCGGTCGGAGCTCTGCACGTTGGATTTAGTATTAACATTTATTTACTCAAAAATAATTGTGTGTGTTGTGTTGGTGTTTGATTGTTTTGGTGTTCTTATTTGTTTTTTTAGGCTTAAGGCTTTGAATTGTTGGCCTCATGATGAGCTCAATGCGGGCTAAACACAAAATAAAGGGAGAGGTCTTCACAAAGTCCTCTGCCCCACACTCAAGGCCGACCAAAGCTAAAAATGTTACTGTTACCAAAGCCTCAAAACAGCCTTCTATCTCTTTAAGTAAAGAAGATATTAGAGCATCCACTTCTGCCACATGTGTGGAAGTTATGTGGATACCCAAAATGAAAGCTCACATCTGACCCAAATTCACATTACAGACCCTTCTCAACCCGGAGCCAAGCGCCCTAGAAGTTCATCGCATGATTGCAGTCATCAATTCTATCAAACGTGTCTCTCAATTCAGATCCAAACTTTGCAGGTTTTCAAACGTACCAACTTGAGCAAAGCAACTCTGTTGAAACAGTCACTGAGAACAAATCAGATGATAGTCTGCCTACATATCAGCCTCAATCAAATCACAATCAAGTACACACGGATGGTGCCCCAGTTCTTCTGATAGAACCTTCAGACAAAAATAGTAATGCAAATAAGTTTTTGTTGAATGAATTTCAATTATCCGAACTTCTTGCTAATTCTCCTTTTGGAACAGCAGGAATTGCTAGCATTCATAAAAATTTCAAACGCAACATCCTGGTACTTATCATGACTTCTACTGCTGCATCTAAAATATATACACTGTTAAAAATTACTGAATTAGGCCCACGACAGATTCTCTGTTGCCTGCCTGCTAATCAATCTCAGTCCATTGGTGCCATTGGACCATTTGGTGTTGATACTCTAGACTCTGAAATAGAGGAAGCCCTTTCTGGAGCAGGTTATGCAAACGTCAAAGTATTTCGAATTCAGAAACCCAAAAACCAAGGCTCTACTACAATGGTAAAAATAGTCTTTCAATCTTCTTCTCTAAAAGAATATCTATGCTTCAACTATCAAAGATTCAAAGTGAACCCATACATAGGCAAACCTTGGCAGTGTTACCAGTGCCAGAGATTCGGACACAATGCTCAACAGTGTAGAAATCCACCTAGATGTGTAGCATGTTCAGGTCCTCACCAAGTAAAAGATTGCCCATCAGGCTTGATGCCAAAATGTACCAATTCCTCTGGCTCCCACACATCAAACTATGGGGGCTGCCCCTTTGTGAAACAAGCAAAAGCTGTTGAAAAGATCTGAGTTCAACATAAACTTTCTTACTGAGATGCTTTAGCAGAAGTGAGGCAAAACTCAACACAAATGGCTAGAACAAACTCTCAGCCTACCCAAACCTCAGTGCCTATCAAAACAGCCAAGTCAAATTCACCTAAATTGTCTATGGAAAACAACTTTCAAGCCTCAATATCAGTAGCCACCCAAACAGAACCTGACTTCACCTCTCCAAGCAACCTTCAGACAACCTTAATGGAAATAGTTTCACTGCTATCCAAAGTTCTTCATTTCTGTTAACCACAGAATTTGACCAATGACCCACAGCAGTTGAATAGCATTGCTAATGCTGTCATCAATACAGTGGCTCCCCACATTTCTGGTAGTCCATGTGACAAACACATCATAAGCACAGAAGAAGATCCATCAGCCAAACAACACTCAACTGCAATGAATCTTTCAGTCAAATCTGGATCAACCCAATCAATCACAACAGCTGCAGCACCTTATATGCCACCCAGTCAATGGATAGACGATAGCATCTCCTCCTCACCAGTGATTGGAGGCAAGTCCTTGAATAATCAAATAGCTAAACTCTCCTCTATTGAACCATCTCCAGTACTAGGACGAAGACATGACCTCTTGAACTCCCATCCAAACCAGCACCCTCAAGCCATGATTAAAAAACCCACAAGATGCCTCCTCAAAAAGAATTGAAAATTCTTCAGTGAAACTGCGATAGCATAGGTAATAAACTAACACTATCCAAGCTTCATTTGTACTCAAATCACCCCCATGTAGTCTGCTTGAGTGAAACATGGTTGTCTGACGATTTTGAACCCACTTTTGTCAACTATACTGCTATTTACTCTCATCACCCAAATGGTCAGCAGGGAGGGGGATTGGCAATATTGGAACGCAATGATGTTCCTTATCTACCTATAAACTTAGTTAATTTCCCTAATGGTAAACTGGAAGTCCAAGCTCTGTCCATATCACTTAATCAGTCAAGCTCCCTTGCAATCCTCAATGTCTATAATCCAAATTTTTCTATCACTCTCCAGGAAATTAATCACTACTTCACTTCCCTGGGAAACCGATTCATAATACTGGGAGACTTCAATGCCCATAGCACATTGTGGGGGCCTAACAAGACCTGCCACCCAGACAGCACAGGAAAAAATATAGAACTGTTCCTTCTCCAACACCCTAATGTTGCTATACTCACTCCTCCCTCTCTCCCTACATACTACAATACTTATTGTAACCAACATTCCACTCTGGATCTTTCTTTCTCATCAACTAATTTTCTTTCAAGTGCCTTTGTTCACTCTGGCCCTGACCTCACTAGTGACCATTACACAATAACTACAACTCTCCCGTTGATCCCTCAACTGGTCATGCACTGTACCTTACTTAGGTGGAAATTTGACAGGGGTTCCTGGGATAGATGGGTGACATCTTTACTACAGAGGGAGCGCTACACTACAGAAGATGTAACCAACAATAATTCAAAAATCACTAACAGCATTTTAACAGCTTCCTCTAAAACCTTTCCCCAGACCAAAGAAACAGTTAACCCTCGTTCTAGCAAATCTTGGGGAAACAAAACTTGTAAAACTTCCTTAGAAAACAGAAATCTTGCTAAGAAACCTTTCATAAAACAGCCAACCCAAATAAATCTCATAGCTTTCAAATGTGCCAAAGCTCAACTATAGAAAGAGATAGAGATGCTCAAAGCTCAACTATAGAGGAAGCCAAACGTTCCTTGTGGAATAAGTTTTGTAACTCCATCACATCAGACACTCCACCGTCAACTCTTTGGAGAAAAATTCATAACATAAGGTCCTCTCCTCGTAAAATCCAGCCTTTCGTCATGCCTACTAGTATAGTTTCAGACTCCTCAGAAAAAGTTAAACTTCTTGCCACTCATTTTGGAAATATATTTCAGCACCAGCACCCCAACCCTATCCCACATTCATTCTGTTACCTCTCTCTGTCGCATTACTAAATGATAATACAATATGGTATAATTCCTCAATTGCAATGCATGAACTAGACAGAGTCATTTCTGCATTAAACAATACTTGTCCGGGTCTAGACCAAGTTAGTAATCAACACATTAAACACTTGCCTTCATCTTACAAAGAATGGCTGCTAGACATTTTTAACCAAAGCCTTGACACAGGAGTCATTCCGCAATCATGGAAAAGAGCCCTTCTCCTTCCCATCTCCAAAACATTAAAACCTCCTTCTGAAGTTTCTTCTTATCGTCCTATCTCTCTTTTATCATGCATTGGAAAACTAATGGAAGCTGTGCTGAATAAAAAACAGTTTAAACTATTTTCTTGAGGAAACAAGTGCATTGAGAATACAACAGGGCGGCTTCCAACAGAGACTATCTGCAGTGGATCAAGTAATAAGGTTGGAATCAGCAATTCGCAAAGCACAGCAGAAAAAGCATAACCTTACAGTTGCATTCTGTGACCTTTCACAAACCTTTGATCGTGTTTGGCACACAGGCCTCCTTTATAAACTTTCAAAATTGGGTGTACATGGCAAGCTTCTCCGCTGGACTAGAGAGTACCTAAGGGACCACAGCTTTCAGGTTTTCTATGAGGGGGAATGGTCAACAGAGAAAAAAATGAAGACTGGGGTTCCTCAAGGAGCAGTCTTAGCTCCTCTGCTCTTCAATGTAATGTTGAGCGACCTGCCCTCCATTCCAACAGTTCAAACTGCAGAAGTTGCAGATGACATCATTTATTTCACCTCCCACCAAAGTATAGCCACAGCAACGCAGAATATCCAAAGAGCACTATCAACTTTCTACAATTGGTCTACAAAATGGGACCTTGCTCTGAATCTTGAAAAAATGAAATGTATGCTATTCACTCAATCTAGAGCTGTTCCTCCAACAATTATTGTAGGTGGAACAACCTTAGAATTTGTGACCCAACATTGATACCTGGGAGTAACCCTATATGCTCCTAAATTAAATTGGTCCTCCCATATTGCTTTTCTCAAAGCACGTTGCATTCCACTTACAAATCTCTTGAAATTGATCTCTCATCATCATTGGGGCACAGATCGATCCCTCTTGCTCAAACTGTACCATACACTCATTCGAAGTTGCCTAGACTATGCGGCTCCTTTATATTCTGCAGCCCCCAAATACTGACTACAAAAGTTAAAAATAATACAGAATAACTTGCTACAAATTGCACTAAGCTGCCTCAGAACAACTCCTATAAACTCACTAAAAGTAGACGCAAATGTCCCTCCCCTGTCTCTACACAGAACTCGCTTGTTACTTGATTATGCCCTCAGAATTTTGCAACTCTCAGAATTCCTGGAACTCCCAAGAGTACCCCAGATCAGACTCATGAGCAAGATGTCCTCTTTCCTTGCACTTGCTGCCAAAACTTACAAAGAGTATCAACATCCCTTCCCCCGCCCAATGGTTACCACCCTTGATTGCCCATTCTACCTCCTCATAAAAACAAGTACCATGTTGTTGTCAAACTTCTCTCAAAATCTTTCATCCAAGCTCTCTTCAGAGTCCATTTTTCAGCTCTTTCATGATCTTGCCCAGAATCAATATAGTACACATTTACATGCTTATACAGATGGCTCTCACCTTGGGAATCCTACAGTCTACAACCGCTGCGCTGGTAATCCTTTCAAAAAATGTATCGCTCGACTGGAAACTTCCTCCGTATGTCTCCTCGTTTGGAGCAGAGCTTTTTTGCAATTTCAGAGGCCTTGAACTGGGCTCAGAACAACCTACATGATGGAGAACAATATATAATCTTCACTGACTCCTTGTCCTCTATACACCTTATCCAATCACCTAAACCAAAGAAATATACCACAATATTATACAATATACAACAAATCTTGACATCCTTGAACAAAAAGCATGAAGTCAAAATCAAATATATTCCAGCACATAAAGGAATTGCTGGGAATGAAGCTGCTGATGCTCTTGCAAAAGCTGCACACAAAATGCAGTACCGTACGTTATCTCCACTGCTCACAGAGGACGTTCAGAATTACCTACTAAAACTTGTAAAGAGGAATGGAAGGAAACCTGGAATGCAGCGGTCCAACAAGGCAAGGGCAGATTCTTTGCTTCAATTAAAAACTCATTAGGAGAGTGGTCTTGGGCCTCTCACTCCAATCGTATGGTTGAGACCTCAATAACCAGGCTCAGACTTGGACATGTGAGACTTGCTGCACACCTGTACCGCTTTGCATTGGCTGACTACCCAAACTGTGAGTGTGGAGGCACAGAAAAAATCCAACATTTTCTTCTAAACTGCCCAAACTACAACACTGCTCGCCGCTCCCTCTATATCTTCCTCAACACTGTACAAGTGCCCTTAACTTTGAAGAATATATTAGGAGGAGGCCACTTTGAAGAGTCTGTGCAATTCTCAGTCCTGAATGCCCTTGGTCAATTTTTAAGAGACACAAAAAAATTAGCCACATTGTAAGATAATTTACCCAGCTGGGATAAAGTTAAAGAATCTAACTTAACAACTTGGTTAATATCAACTTTTCTGTAATAATAATAATGACCAATATTTTACCCTCACTCTGGCTTAACCCACACTTCTTGTAAACATTTGCATAGCTCTTGAACTTGTATGTGGGACCAGTCCTCTTGGATCCCTGGAGTAATAACTGATATAACCATGACAGAGTTTGAGGCATCACCCGGTGTAACTCAGTTGTCATATTTAGTAGTTGTTACTAACACATGCGTTGGGTGATGTCTCAAATTCCTCCTTGTATTGCTCCTTCAGAGACCTTGCACACAGGCATCTTCATTCTAAATAGTCATTGAATCCTAGAGCCTCCAGGCTGCCCCGCCTGGGCTGGAGCCTCATTTGATCATTTTGAGATGCATGTGGTGCTCAGTAAAATATTCAAGAACCTTTTTTCAGGAAAAGATGGGAAAACAAAACAGGTGACTCTGGATCTTCTCTAAAAAAATATTTACTTCCTCCTTTTACCCCTCAGGGGGATACAATTATTGTATCTATGGGAATTAGCGCCCCCAGGGGGGCAATGTGAGGGCCCGAGCTAA
>JACJUY010008380.1:11872-28890 GCA_014220935.1 Platorchestia sp. MABIK | reverse complement strand
ACCATTATAGGTATCAACATAGCCGTGTCAATGGTTGTGTAAACCATTATAGGTATCACCATATAGCCGTGTCAATGGTTGTGTAAACCATTATAGGTATCACCATAGCCGTGTCAATGGTTGTGTAAACCATTATAGGTATCACCATAGCTGTGTCAATGGTTGTGCAAAATATTGTGGGTATAACATAAAAAATCTTCCCTTGGTAAATTTACCCAGTGTTGAAAAGCTTGTAAATACTCCAAAAATACAAAAGGAAAACGGTAAACATTTATATGAATGCTTTAAGGAACATAGTCTTTAACGAAATTGGCTCGTGAGTTAGGCAATTTTGACCAGTGACCTATGTTTTTGAAGGTTATGTGAGTGGAAATAAGATATTTTAAAATAAAAATGATAGTAAAGACAGCCGATTTAAAAATCATTTTAATTCGTGAACGTTTCGGCTTCAAGCTCAAGCCATTATCAACACCTATGAAAGATAATTGACATACAGAAAATAAGACACGAATAAAGACAAAAAGAATACGATTTAAAACAGTGTAAAAAAAGGGTAACTGAGAGATTATACTACAACAATATCTGGACAATCAGGCTATTTCTAATTGGAATGATGATAACATTGAATTTAGAGCTTGTTTCAATTGTTTAATGTACAGAGATTCTAGTATATGTAGGTCGTTTCTATTTGCACAGAAACTTAAAATTGAAAAATCAGATTTGCTTACCATAACACTACAGTGCTCAGCGTGATCCCTAATGGCTGAAACAGATAGCTTGGCTAAAACTCTACCCGTTCTCGAGCTCCTACCAACGTGCTCGAAAAATCTAGTTCTAAAACTAAATTGGGTGCAACCCACATAGCTAGACCCGCACAGCGGGCAACAATACTTATAGATTATGCGAGAGCACAGACGGTCAGTAGGCAGACGGTCTTTCAGTAGGCAGACGGTCTTTCAGTAGGCAGACGGTCTTTAAATCTAAAAAACGATCCTATAGTAGACTTGTTTGTCAATATTGGAATAATATCTAAGCAATTGTAAAATTTCTCCACTAGCTATGAAACGTCACTGGCTAGCTTCTCGGACTGTGCACCGTAAAAAGGCAGATTACAATACAATTTCTTTTTCTTTACAGTTGTCTCAGAGTAGGTTGGTGTAGAAAAGAGAGTAAGTTGGTCTATAAAGAAAAAAAAATTGAATTTTAACCTGCCTTTTTACGGTGCACAGTCCGAGAAGCTAGCCAGTGACGTTTCAAAGCTGGTGGAGAAATTTTACAATTGCTTAGATTTTATTCCAATATTGACAAACAAGTGTACTATAGGATCGTTTCTTAGATTTAAAGACCGTCTGCCTACTGAACTGTGCTCTCGCATAATCTATAGGTATTGTTGCCCGCTCTGCTGGTCTAGCTATGTGGGTTGCACCCAACGTAGTTTTAGAACTAGATTTTTCGAGCACGTGTTAGGAGCTCGAAAACGGGTAGAGTTTTAGCTATAAGCCATCTTTTTCAGCCATTAGGGATCACGCTGAGCAGTGTAGTGTGATAGTAAGCGAATCTGATTTTTCAATTTTAAGTTTCTGTGCAAATAGAAACGACCTACTTATCCTAGAATCTCTTTACATTAAACAATTGAAACCAGCTCTAAATTCAATGTTATCATCATTCCAATTAGAAATAGCCTGATTTTCCAAATATTGTTGTAGTATAATCTCTCAGTTACCCTTTTATTACACGGTTTTAAGTCGTATTCTTTTTGTCTTTATTCGTGTCTTATTTTCTGTATGTCAATTATCTTTCATAGGTGTTGATAATGGCTTGAGCTTGAAGCCGAAACGTTCACGAATTAAAATGATTTTTAAATCGGCTGTCTTTACTATCATTTTTATTTTGAAACTTGCACGAGTGCTACAACCTAACTTAATCATAAGATATTTTACATGTAAAACAATAGTATGTACTATCACTACCTATTTGTGATCGAATATGTAAAAATCAACCAGGGTCAGATGACTTAGGACGTCATAATTGCTAAAAATTATTTTGTTCTTGGATACTGGAAGAGATAAGAGACAAAGCTTGTAAACAGTGCACTACAAAGAAAACTTATTTGCGAACTATAAAAACTAATATATATCAAATATTTGACACCCAGCAACACATAGTAATCTAAGAGACAGATATAAACAGCCTAGAAAACTTTTTTCGGAACAAAATCACTAAAGGAATACAAACACACTTTCCCTATGAACTCTATGGGGTAAAAACAATCCAAACGAACCTGGAAAATCATTCGTAAGGTAACGCAGTATGAAAGTTCTAGGTGTAGAAGTAATTTTGATAATCTGGGAACAACCACTCATTGCAGTATTTTATTTTCAGAAGTAGGTGGAAAGATCTTTGATAAAGTATCTCACACCAATCCTTATAAACCTTCCGTTCTAAATTTATGCCTGACTTTATTTGCAGCCAGTGGCAAATGGAGACTTCATCCAGGGAATTAACAAGAGACATTAAAACATTTATATTCGCTGAAAAACAGATATGCAATCAAACATGATTGCGTTAGCCTTCATTTTAATGAAGGCCAATTTTAATGAAAGGTAATGCTTGTATGAAGACAATTTCCCTATCAAAACACCAATGTTTTCTAGCCGACTCTTTAAATATTCGATCCAGTGATTTTAATATTTACTTTAAATTCTGTATTTATGGTATCAACGTATCAATCAACAACTTGTTGCCTTTAAACATAATTTCATTATGCTGTTATCATCAAGCACTTGTTTTTTTGTATCAACTGACAACTAGTTGCCCTAGAAAATTGATGTGTTGTATTATGTAATATCGTCAAGCTCCCAGGCCAGTGTCTGTAAATATTTCAGAACTTAATATTCAATGAGAAACTTGACACGAAGAGCACACCGAGCAGTATGTATACTTGAATTACCAATTTTTCAATTTGGGCGCTAACGACATTCATTCAACGTTAAGTGTCTTCGTTCGAAATCTTTGTATCTCAAATGCGGTGACAATAATCATTTTATGAAGTTAAATAAAATCTTGATTAAATTTCAGAATATTTTCTCAAATNTCGTCAAGCTCCCAGGCCAGTGTCTGTAAATATTTCAGAACTTAATATTCAATGAGAAACTTGACACGAAGGGCACACCGAGCAGTATGTATACTTGAATTACCAATTTTTCAATTTGGGCGCTAACGACATTCATTCAACGTTAAGTGTCTTCGTTCGAAATCTTTGTATCTCAAATGCGGTGGCAATAATCATTTTATAAAGTTAAATAAAATCTTGATTAAATTTCAGAATATTTTCTCAAATTACGACGACTACGATTACCCGACAGCATGCAATTCTTAAGTGTGTATTGGTTACATATCTTTACCAACTGTGTGTGGGAAACAGCATTTAAATTTTGGCTTATCAGCGTAAATATTTACTTCTTTATTCTATGACTGTTGTAAAATATTTTTGATAGCTGTGTGCGACACCTTTCTCGTTTTGGCTCTCAAGAGTCTCTTTTACCTGCATTGTTTACATAGCAAATTTCATATACTTGCTGTGTGATAAAGCAATTTCTCCGAGTTAATTACAAGGTGCTTGTTGATATGTATGTACGAAAAACTAGTTTCAAGTTTCCCACATGTCAACCTTTTAGTTTTGATGGCGAATCATTTAATTTCACTAATTATACTTTCGGCAACCTCAGATGCCTAGGCCCATGCGTCAATACATGAAGACTGGCCTCCAAGTTGTTCATGATTAATGTGTCGTATTTTTTATTTCTTACTCGTATTTATAAGCCCTCATAAACTTAGGATAACTTAATCAAAAAATACATTTTTGTTTGTTTTCAATCTTTTGTTTATTGTGGCTATTATAATATTTATATTTGTTCATCCCCTGAGGATCTTCGAGTTGAATTTTTGAATACCAATTTTATGCATTTTATATTTCGGCTTTATCGGATTTTTTTTCATCTTCGAAAGCAAGTGTGTCTTCACTAAAGAAAATGCTGTAATTGTATATAACTCATTGTATTTGGTCTACCCAATGATCACTTCAGTGGCTTTTGGGACAAGAACTCGTGGCTTCAGTTTAAAGTGTACCAGCTCTGAAAGATGCTCTTTTGACTTCATGGGTTGCTTCGGCTATGAAAGAACATTTTTGCTTTGTTGTTCACAGTTTATTTAATCACTGTCATAGGTATGTATTAGATCACCTTTTTGTTTATTTCCACCAATTAAGTATAAGGAGTTTTAGATTAAGGAATTTGCAAACATAATTTGTTAACATTTTGAATAATTTTATGAAAATATAAGGTTTTTCCACTTTTTTTATACTACCAAATGTTTTTCTGCCATATCCGATAACCCTTTCTCGTTTTTGACTCCAGGAAATTATTTGTGCCATCATTATTTTGATTGGAAATTTGAAAACTCTGTTATGTGGTAGAGCAACTTCCTCGAGCTAGGTATTAGATACACGCTTATTGATATACGCTCGCGAAAAATTAGTTTCAAATTTCTCATAGATCGACTGTTAAACCTTCAATGTTTTAGTTTTCGATGATCTACTCTTACCCATTATACTTTGAACAACATCAACGACTTTTGCAGTAGACTTTGCTCGTGTGCGAATGTAAGATGCGAATGTCTTCCAAGGGATTTTTCATCAGTATTTATGGTACTCGTAATTATAAGCTTTTTCTTAAGCTTCGAATAACATAAGCAAGGGAATATGTTTCATGTTTTTCTTTAAATCGTTTGTGCAACCACTGATATGGCTATTATAACACTTATATAACATATGTTTATCTACAGAGGATATTTTTGTTAAGACATTTTGAAAACCAACGCAATACATTTTATGTATCAACTTCATGGGAACAAAACTGTTTATCTTTCTACAAAGCAGTAGGGAATTCATGCCACTCAGTTACTATAGTCGTCTCAATCTTATGATCAATGCGAACAATGATCATTTTATCATTTGGCTGGTGAAATGTAATGGCAAAATATATTTAAATTTGGGTTTCAAATTTCACTTTCGCTCATTTTCCTAACTGTAAGTTATGACTATCGTTATGATCATCATCATTAAGAACGACCATGGGTCCATCTTGATGAGACACGATGTAGAGAATGCAATGATTTGACTCGGGTTCAGGATCCAGGTGGTACACCAAAGGCTTTTACGAACAAGAACGTCTTTATTATACAGAAGGAACAGGAACTTCAATTTTCTTTTTACAAACACGGGGTACAATCCGGCCACTAAACAGGAACAAAACAGGAACACATTTGTTGCCACCAGAATACTGTAGTATAAGATTACAGTTAACATCGCTCATTCCACGTAGTTGCCTCCGCACACTGACTAGGTCCAGGAACATGACCAGGCACAGGTTGACGTAGTACCAACAAGAGGACAGTGCTACGGCCTAGCGTCATGGGAGCTACGTGTCCACAGAGAGAGAGATGGCGTTCGAACCCTCGCCGATTACAACTACATATGACTTACAGCGCCCTCTAGGGTTAATTGTGCTTACTACATTACACAGATCTTTAGTTGTCGGGCGCGGTATCGAGTGGAGTATTGAGGAGGTTTGGGGAGCTGCACGAAACGTCTAAGTTACGTTTTCCTCCGTAAGGGTTAAAGTGAGAAGTACGAAGAAAGTGTGCTGAAGCTGTGTGGATGGATAGTAACAGAAACAGTGCTCTATAGGAGAAATGGTGTTAGCTTTAAACCTTGTGGGAGGATGTACATTGTTTTGCAGCACTGAGTATTATTGAAATACCTCTCACCTACCTTTTAGTCATTAATTTTGATTGCTAAAGTTCCATTCTATGATGTGGCAAGAGTAAGCCAGCGGGGGTTAGAAGAGCGTGCTGTAGAAGGCCTGTTTGATCTCAAACTCAACAGAAGTCTTTCTGTCTGTTGGTTCAGTGCTTCCGGTACTGCGCCAATGTGTCTCATCTCCGGCAATTTTCCCTTCTTTTTTCAATTATGGGAGAATTTGAAATGAATTATTTCAAATATACTCAAGAAACTGCATTTAGTCAAGTTCCTCCACCTGCCCCCTTCCTACTCAACTAATTTAGGGGATATTTAAACATGAAAAGAGAGAAAGAATTTCTTTCAAGAAACATGTTTCGAAGAAAATGTATTTTTCATTAATAATAACTTAAAATTAAAAAAATCGTTCATATAAAACAAAATCTATAGTTTCTTCGCTAGAATTACAAAAAATGATCTTAAAACAAGTCTGAGACAAATGTCTTAAAATACGGGGTAATTTACCACAGTAATTTATACTACTCAAGAAGACAGCAAAGTCTCTGTCCTCATCCACGTGAGTGATGATTTGCATTGTAAAAAAAAAACCAGAGGAGACAATGTACTAACATCATCACTGCATCGGCCATTTGCTTGCAGTTGAACGAGTACACCTGTCATGCCATATCAATTTTAGGCAAAATTTTGCTCAGCGTCGCGCCAAACGAAATTCTGGACTGTGTGTCGTAAATAAAAATTCAGGGCTCAGGGACTGGATTTTGCAATTTACGTCGCCTTAGCAGCACAGCCGACAAGGAATTTTTTTCTGTTGTTGGGTTGCCCTACTCTTTTTTTTGAAAGTCGCAAATTTGGGGATTAAGAAAATTAATTGAGAAAAAACAGCATCACATAAGGTGTTCCAGCCGAGACAAAAAATTTCGTGGTCGGCCGAACCGCAACGACGACCTAAAGTGTTTTAAGATCTCGCCCCAGGCCTGGACACTCCCCACTACTGCAGCTGCTCTCTGGCCCGCTGTAATTTCTCCGTCTCGCGGGCCGCCATGTCCTTGAGGCCGAGGTAGCCCACCATCAGGTCGTAGGAGGAGACGAGGTGGAAGTGCGGGCGGGACTCCGGCCACACCGAATCTTCCCTGCTCACATCCACTCCAGTTAGTACAACACACACTTTAGATTGTGTCTTGTTCATATAAACTTGACTAATGAATTAGTTAACTGTATTCTTTCATTTGTGTGTTACCTATTTGCTCATTTCTTATTGTAGTTCCTGATGTTTTATTTTTATTTATGTTTTACTTTTCTGTGATTTGCAATATAATGCAACCTGTCATTCCATTACAGTATGTGACGTCAGCTGTTTCGCACAAATATTGCAAACTGTGAGAAAAATTGTTCAGTTCTTTCGCTTCAAGATCTCATCGCAAAGTACCAGAAGACATTCCAACTTTGATCACCTAGTTCGCCAGAATAAATCATGAAGCCTACAATGGAGATCGAACTCCACTGAAGTCCGTCGATCTCAGGCTCATACAGTGCCTGCACAGTTTTTCTTACAAGGCATGAATATGTATTTTTTAATAATTTATGTTACTGCCGGACAAAAACATGAATAAGGGAAAGAAATTAAAAAGAGTTATTTTCTCTACAGGATCGTATATTAAGTTCACACTTTGAGGCCCCCTATAGCAGATTTAAATGATATCTACAATAGTACTACGTAAGTTGTTCTCATATATCAAATTCTAACCTGATCATAAAAAATTAAACGCATTTGATAAAAGTTTGGGAAGTACTTTGTCTCCTCCTCTCAATCCGTGCATTGATTCTAGCATACGTTTATGTAAAGTGCTCTAAAAGAAGTATTCACACTTTAATTGACATTGAAAATCTATTTTCCAGCCTATAAGGTTGAATTTATAAGAAAAGAAAAGTTAAAGTCCAGTTTAACAAATAAGTATGCTTTTGGTGAAACTATATGTTTTAAAGGTTTGATTCAATACTGAAACTTGTGGACTTCAACTTAAAAATATTCCTTGGCCCGAGTCATATCTGATTGTACCAAAGTATCAAGTGGGATTTGACGAGTGCTTTAAAACAATATATACACACTAAACACTTGAATAGAAAATGTACTTTCTCAAATACATGGTTGAACTTTTCCACAAGTTTAATGTATTGTTTTCTCCACAGGCGACAGAACTGTAGATTAAGCTGCGTTAAATGGCGGACGTACGTTTGAACCTCGACGAGCGAAACAGATTATTGAGGTATTGAAAGTTCGAGAATGTTGCTGCAGTTCAGAGTATTCGTCTAATAGTGTGCGCAGAAATACCATACGACCCCTTGGTGTGAAGTGAGGAATCAGTTGTGACTAATACAAGGGAATGTATCGTTGCTGAAGGCTATCAGTTTGAACATGTAAAATCTGTTCAGGAAAAATAAGGAGAACCAAAGAGTATACTTGGTTGTCAAACAAGACTTTAACTTTCCTTTTCCAAAATCTAATGTTACATGCTGGGAAATGTATTTTTAATGGCAGTTTTAAGTGTGCATACATTTTCGAAGCACCATATATTAAACGTAAACATGATTGATCAACGATAAGAGGAACTAGTGCATTTTTAGTTAAATTTGCGTTCCAAATGGCTGTGCAGCACCCAAATCTCTGCATGGTAAATATTTTTGTAGTAGGTAAAATTATAGCGAGGTCAAGGTTGAAGCACTGGAAACTACCATTATTCCATTACTTACATCGCATCACGTTCGTAAATGAGTAAGAAACCTTGATGACATTAAAATCTCGTGGAGTGATCAAGGTGCGAATTTGCTTTTAATTTGTCCAACTTGAACAAGGCTCGGCGTAATTTTGTTCAACGTTGACAACCGCATTATAATCTAACAGGCTATAATTTCTACTATCGGTAAACTTAAGAAGGCTCTAGCGATTCAAGCGCGTCTAAAAGTTTACTATCAGTACGCTCAATCTTGTCAGGTCTTCCGTTGTAAATGGTGGAGTCACCGCTTGGGTGTTGCTATCTCAATGCTTAGAAGGTTATTTTTCTTTCCTTTAACGAAACACAGATTGTTTCTACTGTATTTGCATTATATTCACATTTTGGATACTCTGACAAGTCTTACATAACGAAACGATACATTAAAATTAAAATTATCTCAGGTTTCAACTCACAGATCGAAGATGCAAGATAAAATACATGAAAGCAGAATTCGCGAAATCGACAAAAATCTAAATTGTAGAAAATATCATCTCTGTTGCATTTACTGTTAAATCATTGTTATTAAAAATTGTTTTACTGCAACATAGTGTTACAAAGTGATGATCAGGAGTTTAAAATGAACTAGCGGTACTTTAAAAACGTGATCTATAAAGCGTTAAATTTAAGTATTATGTGCTTGACACAGCAATTCCTGAAGATGTGCCCCGCCTATCATCCACCCGCTTCACTATCGGGATATCAGAACGACTAATTTCAGCCGCTCGCAGTCGATGCGTAGCTGAAGCTAAGCAGACCTTGACATCATCACGTGGGTGCCCGCCATATCTCGCGGGTGGACTGGTCCATCTCACCTGGGCGGGACGCGTTTGCTGTCCTCAGGCACGTAGAAAGGGTGCACCTGCCATATGGGTCTCCTTGAGGGGAACTGCCTCTCTTCCATCTCCTGCAACTTGACCTTCTCCAACGCCAGCCTCGCGCTTGTGTCCTGAAGTAGAAACAATAATTATGGTTGTCATAAATAATAATAGTCCCATGCTGAGTTCTGTAGTTACATTGTTCGTCCTCTACTTAGGCTGGTATTCATCTCGGCTTGTCGAATTCTGCTTCAGAGGTGAGCACGCGCTATAGCTCTGCTTGAGTAAGAGTTTTAGCAGAATTGATGACGATCTTACGAGTCTATGTTTTACTGCTTTCCATCATCTTTGCTCCGGAACCTGTTTTGCATTGCGTTTGATCGCATTAATGCGAGGCTCAAATTTCACAGTTCCAGGAAACTACGAATAAAATTAATGAGTGTTTTTTTCGTTTAATAGTGCAAATGTAACGATCTTTTTATTCAAATTCAAAGCATTGTGCGCTCAAAGATTTTAAATTAACTACTATTGATTAGGAGCTTGAATGCTCTGCTTACCATTGCCCTCGTGTTTTATTTTCAGCTACGTCAACAGTAGCTGCGATTATTTCTTTGAAATCGACAATTTAATTTCTTAATTGTATGTTTAAGCTGAAAATCGCAAGCTGGAATTACAATTAAGTCTCAGTGTTCTGTCTCACGGTGGAAGAACGTATTTGAGAGATGTTCCCCATAGATAGTAATATTCTATTAATTTTATGAATTGATTTTTTCGCAGTATGGTGTTCATATTTATTCAAACATCTTTGTTTACCAACCGGAAAAATCTGCTCCTTAGTAGACGTTGATCTGTCAAACACCAAAAATGCGCGTTCTTTGAGACAAAAAGCTTAAATAAAAGAGTTCATAAAATAATTACTAAAAATCTACGGGCATGAAACACGAACTGAACAACGCAACATCAAAAAGGGAAAACATCAAAAAGAAGGCAATAGTGAGCTGACGACGATCATGCAGCCCAAAAAATAACGTACTATTGACATTTGGGTAACAACGAACTTGAAGAGCATCTGCATCTTGGTAACAATCTGTTGACCTTTAATGAGGGTAAACAACAAATGAGAACCAGGAAATCAGCAACTGAAAAGAAAGTAAAACAAAATGAGAAACACTGTAGTTGTGGTACTTCATTACAGAAGAACAAAAGGATTGTTAGTGGAACGGAGAGACTTTGTATGCCTGAGAAGAGCCGGCAAGACTGAACAGTCCTTTCTGGCCGTCCTCCTCTCTGGAGACTCCCTGAGACCGGCAGTGCTCTGCGTCTTGTAGAATTCCCTCCTCCTTGGTTCGTCGGCGTTACGTGCCTCCGTCGCAGGCACGTCTTCTTCAGGAGCATCAGGGTATTGTCCTCCGTACACCGGATATTTTTTAATACGCTGTGAAGTTTAAATACATTCACTTGAGGGTGCATTAAAAATGGATTTTTGTTTAATTTTCTGATCTCGTGAAGTGCCGGCGCCGAATACTTAGATCTAAAATTGAAATTTGGTGAAATTTTATGCATTGATGGATAATTATCAACCATCATGCAAAAGCACATTTTAAATGTTTAAATATCGTGAAAAAATTATTTTAATCAAGTAAAAAGAAGACTATATGTGCATTGAAAGGATTTAAGGGATAACAAAAATTTTTCCACAGGGTGAAAGACGATGAACTGGCAGACGCTCATATTCTGCTTTCATTGTAAAATGAGATGGTTGTCAGTTGTCGATGTGATCAAGAATTTCCAAATCTTTTTAACTGACTCTTCTGTGCGAGTCAGTTACACGCTTTAATTACGACCAAGATATCAATATCATCCCATTACAGGAGGCGCTTACTCCATTTTCATCAAAAATATTCACTTTAGTTAGAGAAAATTCAACCACCAATTCCTACGTAGCAGCCGGCATCCCTCAAATTAAGTTGAGTAAGTGGTACTATAATAGCATCAGAAAATTTACTGCAAATTGTGAAGCCTCAAATGAGTAAAATTGATCATGAAATCGCAGAAGCAAATGAGATGAAGATTGGTCGGTGCGACGCAGCGAAAAAAAGGTGCGTTCGTTATTTTACGAAGATTCCCCGCTTTCTTTGGTGTAGCTTGGCTTGAGCTTAAATATTTCATGTGATTACAAAGCTTTACAATTTGAAAACCTTGTAACATGTGATTACTTTGCTGCTCAAAACTATAAATAACACTATAATTTGGTTATTTTACTATGCATTATTCTCACTGCCATGATTTAATTAATCGAGTTTATTTACAACAAAAGTTAAATTTGGAGTAAATTTTTGACTTCATTTACCGTAGCAGAGCATCTTACAATTATGGGACATTACAGAAAATGATTTTAGTGCTGTATCATCCTTAGAAATACCCAGTATTTGATAGTATCCACAGCTGTGTGTTGGTTTTATCTATGGATTTTATCAAATAAGAATATTCCCAAAATGCCATTGCAAGGATTTGCAGCAAAATATATCATATTTTTCCGGATAAATATCGCAACCGATGAAAGAAATCGCGAAAAGTTATTGAATACAGCATAAAATTTTCATTGACGATAGAACGACATTGAAATTTCGAAGTAATTAAATGCCCAGCTTATTAGATTACTGTTATCAGATGAAAAGTTGTTAATTGGTGTAAGACAACAGATATTCAAATTTTTCCAAAGATATATAGCAATATACATTTATATATATATAAATATATATATATTTATACCAATAAAAATAAATATATATTGGTATATATATATATATATACTAAATGTCAAAAATTGACAGTTTCGTTATAGCGTGGATCGTAGATAGTTTATTGATCGTTGTATAAAATATTAATCGGTTCCCTTATATCGTTGCCGGAGTTTCTTAGTCAGAAACGGAACTGGATATGACGTCGTAGCGAAGAATTCCAAAACAGTTTTTATGTGCATCGTGCAGTGATGAGGCTGGTTTTTCCGCTCCAGAGAGTACCCGAATTGGTTACTAACAATGTTTCTTTGAAGCAAAAGAGTACCCACTAAAATCATGAACATCCAAGAGTAAATTCATCGAACCGTAATCAAGAATCGCCAAACGAAAAGTGTAAAATTCTCTCATAAAAACCATTAAGCCCTCACTTCCTCAGCGACCCAGCCATTGTTTTCCCTCATTCCGAGATGACGGCTAGAAACGCAAGTCCTCAGAACAGTGAAAATACTACACAATTGTTTGATTCACATCTTGACGTAGAAAAATTGTCAAACTAGAGTGAGCGAGTGGTCTCTATTCTAATCAATAACTTCAACTTAGTAATTTACAAAATTTTAAAAACAAACACCGGCCTTGAGAACGCTAATTGACACACTGACGAAGAAATAATCTGAGAAGAAGAAAATCATGGACGACCAAAATGAGACAATAAACAGCTTAGTCTCCTGTCTGGACCAGTTGGAAAGAAAGGAAGAACGTGAAGAGCTAAAAAATAAGAAACGTACTCTTGCTCAGGAACAGCCGTCATAACATGTAGGTGAAGACTGTACGGAAACATTTCGAAAACGCCTGAAAGACAAAACCAACATCAACTTAGGTAACTCTGAAATCACTACAGCAAATAGAATGGGGGAAAAAATTGTGGCTAGAAACGAGGATGGAAAAAACATTTTCGAACTAAGGCACTACGAAAAGAAGCACGAAATTGCGACGGCTTGTCGTATGAAAAAACCAAAATTTAATATAAGGAATATCTCGTAACATCACGATCTAGTATTATGTACACTTTAAAGACAGCAAAAAAAAATTCCCTGAGAAAATTGGTAACGCAAAAAGTTTAGATGGAAAGATCAGCGTTTTCTATGATAAGATTCTAAGAAATACTACTCCAATGAAGGCCTGAAGCAATCATCCCGCCTGAAGAGCTTGATCAATATGTGCTGCATCATGTGAGCAAGACCTCGAAATAAGTTTTTGTAATTAGGATTCTGCAAGCCGTCATGCCAGATTTCATGTCATTTCGATTCCTACCCACATGATTTTTCTCTTTTTACATGAATCGCCTTTTTCCATTAAATGTGAGTCAAGATTTGTTGTGATTTTCATAGAAAATATAGAAACTCAAGGCGATTATATCAGAGAAGTGAATTGGGTTAAACACAATTGAACACCTTATAATAGCCTTGATGATGAGATGCCCTAAAAGTCGCTGAACTTATTAGGGCCAACAAATAGCTATTCTCATGCATGTACATTATAATGGCCTTCAGAAACAATCTACTGATATATCACGTTTAAATAATTTTTTTAATGGCTTTACATTGTTATAAGCAGCCTAGTTATTTGCGTAAAATATGTTGACATGTAATGTCATTATCGATACCACAGAACAAAATCTTTAAAATTAATAATTTGCTTAAGATTTGCTGTGAATTTTCGAATTTCTTGGAGCTCTAAATACTTTTAAAATGTATTTTATAAAATTCTAGCAGGATGTTTCCAAATTTAAATTTTTTTTTCTGAACAGCAGTAGGGCAACAGAAGGCACCATCTTCCAACAACAGCACTGGATGGTAGCCTTGCCTGTGAGAGGTTCGAGCACCGGTTCATCCCCTGATGTGGTTGTAGCCGAGGTGGTCTCTAATACTCTAATTCTCGGAAGTGATTTTGTACACGACCATCCTTCAATGCAATTACTTTTACAGGCAGTTGTACTCATGACTAAAAACTCCTCATGAGATGTACTCATCATTCCATTGATTACCTCAGTTTTTCGGTACCTCTGAACTGAGGTTTCGACCAAGCTCGGTCATAATATTTTCTCGCATGGCACACGCGCGAACATCTGCCCACTAGTAATGCACTCGAGTAATAGCTTTCGTGAAAATGATTGCCCAGAAGTGTTCGACGAAATAATTTCATGAACCATTGCTTTACAAATGTGTCAGATCCGGCTAGTTGCATGAGTAATTAATGCTTCATCACTCCCACATGAACACTTGTTCCAAATAATGTGACCCCCAGCTGGCTGAGTGGATACTCAGAGCAACTGAGCAAGGGGCTGTAGCCGTTTTGCACGATAAACTTCGTTAACGAAATTTTCAAATATTTGACTCTAATATTTGAACCTATTGCTAATATTTTCGTGTTTTACTGGCTTTGTGGTGTTAGCGCAGCTGATTCTGTACATATTGTTTTAGAATTGAGAGTAAGCGTTGGATCGAAGATAAGTAATGTGGGATTATTATTCATAAGCTGAAACTCTTTTACCGGAATTACGAGAAATGCTACGATATCTTATAAAATTCTAAAGAATTAAGGAAATTCTTACATCTCGAAATCTTACACAATGGTGCTCATGGTTGTTTTGTTGGCAGTGTGTATGAATATTCAAGAACTGCATGTAATTTACGAGTTGGAAGTGTTATGTGAGTGTGAATGTTTGATGGCGTTGATTTCAATTTCGAACGAAACGCATGCATGAAAGTTATTTGTTCATTTATTTTGGAACAATTTTCACTTTATCATCTACTTGTTACTTCTTCGATCGTTTTAATTTTTTTGAAATCCTCTTTTACTCTAAACATGCCGTTCAGACCGCTTGGAGAACAGCTTGATCAAAATTTCGAGGAATTTCTATTTTTCACTCCCGGAAAAATTTATATAGTAACTGCTCATGATATCAACAGTGTTTTCTCAGTTGCTTGAAGAAGGAGTATCACCCATACCTTTCTTACTTGAAATTATAAGATTGAAAATATGATTTGAAATGAAAACTTAGTAAATCACCACTCTGTAAGGAGAACAACTATCTGGGGGGCCGAATAAATATTCTGTGCGTTGCTCGCTTGTTTTCCTCCACCAAAAGTACAATTGATCTCTGTTCCATGAGTTAAGCTCTATTGACTCTCACCTCAGCATACGACTTTGGTGCAGGATCTTTCTTGATTTTATCGAGGGTGTCGAGCGTGGGCTGGTAGTACGCGTTCTGGATCTGGTAGTTGTAGGTGTAGGTGCGCGCCTTCGGCCGCTGCCACGTGCTCGGCATCTTCGTTGTGGCTGGTGTCTTACTTACTATCTATAAATCTGCAAAAGCAAATACGTTAGCACTAGGAAAAGGTTACACGAAATAATTTTCTCATTAAGTTTATGCATAACTTTTAAATATAGAATTAAAATGAAAAGTTACTTTGTCTGCGTCGATATTTTACTCCCCGAACGTAAATTAAGACATCCACCTCCACTGTCTCTGCTAATAAGTTTCAGAAGTGTGGGAGAGCCAATTATTCGTTTCAGATCATTTCAGGAGAAAAAGAAAGATTCTATGAAATGAAGATATTTACGTTCACTCGTTATCTGGAATTTCGTAATTTTCAAATTATTTTGCTGATGTTCGACAATCCTCTTTTTGCGTCTTATTTGACAGTGAAAATTAATTTGTACACCATTCTCATTACTGTATACCAAAATTTTGAAAATTAATAATTCATCCCGGATTATAGTCCATTGCCTTCAGTTAAGTATCTGACAGTTGAAGCTCAATAAGTCTTTCAGCGCTCATGCTGACATCGCTGATGTGCAGCTGCTTCTTTTAGAATCACAGGAACTGGAAAGGGAACAGGAACTAACTGTGAGTACAACTTCTTGATTTTTTTGAACTGAAATTGCTTCAGAAATTACCCAATGCACTGTTAATGAAGCTCCGATTTCAGCTGTCATCTATTAGAGAGTATTTTCAGCTTAAAAAAAAATTCAAAAGATCTGCCTCTATCAATTCCTTCGTTGGTAAAGAAAACTTTTACGATCGTAATGTTATGTTAATCTCATGAAATCACCAATTAAATTCAATGCATTTTTTCATTTATTGTAAAGATAGAACAGATTTGAATTTTACTTGTTAAAAATTACATCAGGTATTAACAAATTCGTTTGAGTGATGAGAATTACAAAATGTGAGTCCCACAATATTCAAAAGCCATTCACGGACTTATCTTTCCATTTGTTCTATTACTCCTAGTAAAATTTGGTGCCAACAAAACACAGCGAATGTCTCACACATCGTAAAAGATATTGGAACTGATTTAACATTTCAAACAATTGTGATTTTCTTTTAGGTTTTTCTTTTTTGCGTAGACTATTTGGTCAGTGGTCACATTACCAAATCGTTTTGTACTATTGAATGCTGACGACAACAAATCAAATGAAAATTGTACAACGAGCGGAACGACAATCATGAGTATAACAAGATAACCAATCAGCGAGAGCCCGTTAAGTAGGAAGTGTGTGCGAGAATACTTCATTTCTTTGCTAACACGAAACTCGTTAATGACATTGTTGAGTGGCGTGTCACTCGAATGCTCATCGCAATGCTGTTATTCGCTTCCATGCTGACAGCGATATTTCTTAACTGTATAAGCACCATTTTTCGAAAATATTTAAAGAGAGCAAAGTAGATTTCGTACATGCGAGGGTAAACTGGCTCTCGATGCCAACTACGCGGCGCGCAGAAGCCCTCGCTGCAGTGTCCTCCTGAACAATCGCTGAATAACCGAACAGAAATGCGAGGAGCAATGCCAAATAGCCATCTGCCTTC
>JACJUY010008379.1:3893-27022 GCA_014220935.1 Platorchestia sp. MABIK | reverse complement strand
AAGGCAATGAGAGAAGAATGTAGACAATGAGACAATATGGGTGGGTGCAATGCTATAGAAATACACTGTAGTTCATTATGCGGGGGTGAGTAATCGTATAAGAAAGGTAACAGAAAAGTGCAAGAAAACAAGCAACAAACTGCACTTCATATCTCTTGAAGGACAGCACTCATGCAGCGAAAAAATAATGAATACATAGAAATGGCGTTCTAAAAAAATTATTTATACGCGCAGCACATTGCTATGAGGATTTAAGAAGTAGAGTTACCTGATGAAATAAAGGTAGGAGGCAGTAACTGTAAAATGTAGTAACTGTGTCTACAGTGTATGAAAAATGGTAGCATTCATTATGAACAAAAATTTGTCAATAAAATTCTGAAAGTTTGGGTCAAGACACAATATTGCATTTCATCAGATTGCTACATTCACTTGAGAGAACCCGCTTTGCACAAACTTGGAAACATCTAAACTAAAAATTTCTAGAAACACCAAACTAGAACCATGAAGACAATTTAGAGACTCATTTTTAAATATCGCAAATGAGGAGAAATTATGACTAGACGAGCTCAACGAAGAGAATTTTACGATGCGAGGCAATCAAGACCGCAGGTCCAGAGAGACACAATTGGCAGGGCTGCCGAGTGGATATGATAATGAGGTGGACGCAATTTACGGCGGCAGATGGTCACTCTTCGTCGCACGATCAGCGCGCGGCCGCAGAATTTGCGACACTTTTCATGATGCTTTGAGATCTTTGAGAGGGCGATAACTAGCTAAAAAGTTACGTGATTTGCTTAAGGATGTGCTTGAAAGTTAGATTATGTCAGAAACCTTGTTTAATTTTGCAACAATAAGGGCAGCAGAGGTGACGTGAGCCCGTACACAGGTGTAGCGGGTAGCACAAAATTTAAACCATGTATTCGCTCCGGGACTCAAACTACGATAGATGTGAGCTGTGCCTGTCTCATACTACCCATAAGATACACGAAGTCGAATCTTTCAAACTGTTGCCGGCGCGCTGTGCGAATTGTGAGTCTCGTTAATCAAGATTCAGATTTGCTTGAATTGATCTAAATTAAGGAACCCCAGCGGATTTGCAAACATCTACAAAAACTGAGATTACTAAAATTGCGCCCATTAGGTTGGACTCTAGTCTACTTATCACTGAAGGCATGGTGTTGCCCGTGAGTGCAGCTTGCGGTGCCACGTTGAGCAATTTGGATTTTTAGAATCGGTAGCTTTGCTACTGTCGAGGCATGAGCAGCAGGCTCAGTATTTTTCAGACAATGGCTGAGCCGAGGATTATTGAGGGAGCGGATCCTAAACAGAAGGGCCTATCAGGAGCAGAGTCACGCGTCAACGCCGATGTTTTTTGGCATTAGCGTGGGTGATGAAAAGATCGCTACAAAGCCCTTCCACGGCTCCAGCAATGTTTCATTCCTAGCACTATATCGAAGTCGTTGTTGTGGCTTCGTAAGCTGCACATGCTCTTCGAGGGAAGAATATGTTTGAGGCTGTTAAATATTCGGTGGAATCTCGCCAGGCGGTTGTGTGGGATTAGAGCATAGCTAGGGATGTTTTGTTTGATGTCAAATGCTTATCCCAGTTTAAAGCGAACTAATAGTCTATCAGACATGATTGTTTTCTAGAGCGATATATTTTATTTTTACAGTATAATTCATGGCTAAGTTTAAAATTACGTGTGCCGTATCTAATAAAAATCGCAGTTCTAATTGAGCAACAGATTCTTGTTATTGATATTGTGTGCTGAAACTACCGAATACGTTCAGATAGTCAGAGATGGTGAATACCATTCGAATATCATGAACCTCCAGATTTGCAGTTATCATGAAAACTTCTCTGGTCTAATATTAAGAAAGATCCAATAAGAAAAGCTTGTACTATAGTGCAATTCATTGTTTTCTTCATTTTCCTGCGTGTAACATCAAAAATCTCTTTCTCACACGGTAAGAGTTAATCTATTTTAATGACTCTGTTTTTCATATTTCATGGTATTATACAGGGTGTTTTTTTTTACTTTGAACAAACTTCGAACTTAGGTACAAAACCTCAAAATAAATCGATTTTCANTTGCGTTAAAGTTCTTACATTAAAGTTTGTATTGATTATGTTTTTACCTGTGTCCTGCAATGCTTACTGATTAATGGTTAGCTTACATGAAAATAATTGATAATTACTCATTTAGGACAATTTATTCTTATTTGTAAAACGTGTACACGCAAATTCCATTGTGAAATTACAAAAATACTACATTAGTGGGGCCCAGAAACCTCTTTAACTATCAAAGGTAGCGCTAAAAATAGTGCGCGCGTGCAATCCTTCTTGAAGTTCTAATATTCTTCAAGTATCTATAACTCGAAAACTAATGAGTTTTGGACATTTTGTCATTCATGAAAATCGATTTATTTTGAGTTTTTGTACCTAAGTTCGAAGTTTGTTCAAAGTAAAAAAAAACACCCTGTATATTTAGCAAACCTGAAATATTTCGTTCGCTTCTCTATTTCGTTCCATTTCCTGTAGGTGTATTTACTAGGAGATTTCTCAACGCCTCGAATTGCGTAACTCCGTCGCCACCCCCAATCTGGATGTGACGTTAGGATCGGAATCGATTTCTGGCCATTGTCACGTCAAGGCTCATTTGCGGCATTTTTGGCAGCCAAAGCCAATGACCCAAGACTGGATCACTCGGTCAGGTTTTATCCTTGATTAACTGCCGCAAATAGGAATAAACGAGCGAGGGTCGCGAGGTGCAGGAGCGGATGTCGCAGCTGCCTCGCAACCTACAGTGGTCTATTTTACCCTCAAGGCTGACAAAAGATTGAAACAGAGAAGATATTCACATACTAGCTCCACTGCAACTGAACTTTTCTGAGTGTCTACTTTATCGCAATTTACCTTGCACTAAAAAACAGTGAACCTCGGCAGCTAAATTTCAATGTACACAGTAAAGAAATGTGCGAAAGTCATGAGTAAAAAGGTTTTACTTCATAGACGAAGAAAGACCAAGAATTTAAACTTCTATTTTCCTGTTCAATCAACTATTTCCTTCAATCTTATCTAAATAGGAAGCCGCATTTTCGCAACGATGTTCCGACTTGAAACTAAAACGAAGTTCAGCACAGCAACACACATTTTGCGAGTACAAGTACCAATAAATGCCCGTCTATACGCAGTCGTTTCAAATGCTAGCATGTATTTAATTTATTCATATGCAAAATACTAAGGAAGGGAGCTGCTTGTGACTCAGACTGCAGTGCAGTATAGTCGTGAAGCTGAGCATGCAGGCGCCCCCACGGAGGCGAGGGGGATTTCGACGCTGACAGGGAAAATTTCTACAGACCCTTGGAAGTTGCATTAGATTAGATTATATTAGATTAAATTAGATGTTAGTTTAAGACTCCCAAACCGCAACAAAAATGTTCAAAAGAGAGGAAAGAGGTAAGCACCACTTAGCGTGGAGATCAGGGAACGCAAGATCTATGCACAAGGTGCAAGGAAACACCACATTAGTTGAGAAAGAAATTCATGAAAGGGAAGTTCCATTTCGCTTCTAAATGAACATGATGAGAAAATTTAATGAATTAGAGATTCAGAGGCTAAAATACTTGAAAAGAACGGTGTATTTTTTCATACAAGTGAAATGTTCGCTGACATTTTTTAGGACAATTTTCACATCTAATCTTGAAGGAAGCCAATAACTTAAGAAAGCTCACTTGGTGAATAAGTTAACTGCGGTGGGGGAACTGGAATTCTAGATTCGACTCTAATCAAACTAAATTTCAATTTCCAACATCGAAATGAAGAAAAGATTAATAGAAACATACCTTCATTAGATTTTTATAAAGTACATGTAACATTTCAGTCAGTGGGCACCAACGGGTCACCTGTGTTAGGGACGTCATTCAGTGATCCAACGAATAAAGATGAAAATTTTCTCGCAAGAAAGAGTTGATGAAATCCGTGCAGTGCATTCGTACTGAAGGCATAACATAGAAATTTACAATTTCACAGTTTTACCCTCGGGGATCTCTTATCCCAGTGCTTGCAGCTGAACGTTTACATCATTCTCAAGTTGCAACCAAATTTCGTTGTGAAATTAGGATCAAATTGGCCCTTCGTGGCTAGAATTGGCAAATTTGATCTTTCACGGTCAACGTATATTTAAAAATGATTAAATTCGATTACTCCCGCAAAAAGAAAGAGTGGTAACTCTAGTGCCGATGCCTGAGGTATTTATAGCCAGAGTGAGGTCTTATGTCGATAAAGTGGTACGGAAAACATGCTCCAAAAAGGCGCTACTTGTGAGCATCATAATTTTAAAAAGGCGATTTCTGCGAGCATCTTCAATTCTGAGGAGGTGCTTCCCTTTAACATCTTAATTCAAATAAGTGTTAGTATATTTTTGAAAGAGTCTTAACTTATAATAGCACGTATTTTTCTCGTGAACACATATACAGTAGCGCGGCAAAACTCTGCGATTAGACCCAGCATAATACTTAACTATTACATCAATAATAATTTCGCAAAAAACCAACGGCACAACATTAAACAAACAAGCGAAAAAAAAGGTCCAGAGTCGTGCCATGGCGGACAATAGGAAGAACAGCTCGACGTGGCCGAGAATTAGGGAAAACGGCGTCATGGATCCCCCAAAAAACGAGAAGCGCAGTTTTGTTCCCGTGTCTCGATTTACCAGATCCAGCTGATCTGGGCTGAAAAGAGCAACAGGCACGCAGACGGGCCGATAAGACAGCCAAACAATCTTTATCGATCCGAAATGACTTTCACCCTGGGCACCCTCACTTTTTACGGGCTCAGACCACAATAGTCAACACACACGTTTTATTTCGGAATACTTAGCGCTGTTGATACCAGCGTTCATATTTTATGGAATATAAACACGGCCGCATGGCGGCAGCTGAAATCCTCAGAAGATAGTCGCGTTGTCTTTTAACGACGCGTTTCGCTGCACCACGTGAAATGTGCGTACATATTCTATGGAGCACAGCCAATGCCAACTAATTATAGCAACGAATACAAGAGCTCGAGCAGCACCATATTTTCTTCCAATTCCAGCTCTTCAAGATACAAAAGTTAATTTTCCGCCGAGTTTGCCTCCCATGGAAGAGTTTGCAGCAATAACTTACAACGAAACCTCGCTTCGCATTATCCAGAAAAACTCGATGTGTCGAAGTCTGGGGCCCCGCGCTGTAAACTTTCTTACACAGCACGCGTGGGGAACAGTAAACCCAAGTCTATATTCTTTTGTAGATGTTACAGTTTCAATTTACGCTGTAGAATTCAATTGAGGGAGTAGAAGTGCGGCCTGGAAAGAATGCAAAGTTCAAGCGATCTGCGGCAAATGCCAGAGCAATAATGAAACTATTCGAGCAATAGAAGTACGACTAGAGCGGCCAGATTACGATCAACCTCCGCACGCAATTGCTACCCAACATCAGAACGCCTGTTTGGATACAGCGGAGCGTCGTATAATGTGCGTAAAGATGAGTCCATGCTGTAATTGCTTTAATCACAAAGTTTTATGCAGGGCTAGATTACGAATGGAACTGCTAACCTGCCAATAGAATTTCGTACGTGCTAATTGGAATTATGGGTTATTTGCTCCTTGTTGGGCGTTGTCAAGCGGGGGACTTCAATACAGATGTCAGAAGTCAGTGGTACAAGTAAAGGTTGCTATTAAGTGTCATGTATGTCATGACCACGATCTGCTCTCAAGGATATTGTACTATTGCTTAACAATGTAAAAAAATTAGCAATATTGTTGTATTTCTCTTTCGAACATGGATAAATCGTGTCGATTTCCGCTCACTGTCGCTGTAAACTGAGAAGTTCCGTACCAAGGACAAAATTTGACGCCCCATGGAACACGTAAATCTCTGATCAAGTTAGAACAGCTCGTGTGTGAGTTGATCTTAAAAAAGCGTTCTGTAATTTCGCAATGCTCGCTCGATAGAAAATAGAAAACCTCTGCATGGCGCAAGAACTTTAAACTCAAGCCACGGTATTGGTCTCTCGATAATGCGCAAATCCTTTATGCATCATAAAAACATCTCGATAGCATTTAGTCGCAGTGACAGCAGAACCATAAGTACCTGCATACCATGTGTACGAAGGCCGTGTTGCATACTCCACCAGGTAGTAAGGGCTCATCGTCTCTATAGTAATGAGACTCGATTATCATAATCGAATATTAATTCATTGATAACATGGTCGTACGGCGACCCCCTACGAGAAAAATAACTCAGGTCCAAGTAGCTCGATATCAGGTCAATGAAAGTGAAGTTTTTGAAGGTTCCTTCTTATTTCAAGTGTAATTTATTGGAAGTGTAATCATCTGAGCAACAAGTCGACACGGCGTTCCCTTATTAGACATCACGAGGCGCACTGCCCGCTTGCAACATGAGAGGGCTCCATGCGTAGCGTCATCTTACCTGTGTATTAAAGAACAAAATTTCCAGTTGGACATGTAATGAATGGGCTCCTTTAGCATGAATTTGATTTCGCTGACGTTAACAGTACATTAGAGCATGCACGAGGCGATCGGGATTAAGAATATTATCGAACATAACTTCCTCGTTGCCAGGCACTCCATATTTGAAAGTTTAATAATTAAAATCAACTCGGCAAAAAAATTCAGCTGAGCTTCTATACATACGAATGCTGGATTGGTCAATAATGATTGGTTGTGCAACAAAGCATTGCATTCCGACACAGATAAGATTCGATTTTAAGTTAGTTACAACCTCTAACAACAACAAAGGTGTATCCAAGAAAAAGAAATGTCTGCCTAATTCCATGAGAGAAAGGAACTATTTGGTGTGGAATAACGGGAACAAGAAGCCAGAGCACAAGATGTGTTCCCACACTCTTCACATAGAAACATCAGGATCGAAGGAAGCTTAAAAAAAAAAAAAATTTAAGTTAAAAATAAAGTAAAAAGTGCTGAGAAAGGACAGAAGTACAGTGAACAAAAATAGTCTGTAACAAAAACTATTCTATTTCAAAGAAAGGAAAGCCTACCTACTAACACTTGGCTCGGGACTTCCCATTATCCCCATGTGAGCGCTAATTCTCGGAGATACAATAGTTTTATCCTCCTGAGGGACTATCCTAACACAGATATGCAGTATGTTTGTCACTATAGTTGAGCATTTATTTTTGAAAAACGTTAAACCATCAACGAGCTAAATTTTTTCCCTCATTTCCAGCTCTGAGGTGACGAACAAGTTTAGAACATTTTAGATCACATAACGCGACACCATATTAACACTTTGACCTCAACGTGCACCACCAGTGGCCACGGAGGGGATTTTCATAAAGCTGCTAATTGACCAGTAGTTACAAATTCAGTTTTCATAAACACTTACGTTAATCCAGTTTATGTTTGCTACTTTCATAAATGCTTACTACAATTGACCTAATTTGAGTTGAATATTGAATTTCAGTTTAACCCATCGCGGTCAAAGTGTTAACTCGTAGACGATTCACGCCTTCCTTCAGCCGACACTCGGCTCGTCAGAGAACCCTAATCACGCAACGCTTGAAGGAAAGTACAACAATACGGCTGCAGTCGCGTTTTGTCTTTTCAAAGTGACCTCAAATTTATTCAAAGACGCAGTGAACTATTCGAAATAATTTAGAATGTTAGATGCTCATGAACAGATGTAAAGTACCATTCAATATCTTTATTTATTACAAAAAGCCTAAACATGCGACCCGGTGGGACTTGTTTGAACTTGGCGTATCAATGCCATGGCAGAATCGGTGATTGCTTGGAATTAGGCCAAGCTAAGACTTCCTAGTCGACTCTTAATTAACTGAACTGCAAAAAACCTATTCACTTACTCTCAATATTGTGCAGTTTAATTACAGCAGGTATTGGAATTTTTAAATGGTATAGACGACTCATTAGAAGAAAACATTAAGATAAAGATCAAGAGAGGGTCATTACACATGCTCCACCTACAGGAAAGCGGAAGTACAAAAGAGAAATAATTGGGCTTCCAAAACTGGGGCACTACAAATACGATATGGTCGTGCAGTTGAAATGTATTGATTCTGAGGATGGTGCATAGATATGTTCTTCGTCTGACATCATTATTGTTATGTTAATTAGTTCAAGACTCTCTAACCACAGCAAAGGCAGTCTCGAAACAACGAAAAAAAGGGACCATTTAGTATGCACTAAAGAGAATGGGGAATCTATGCACGAGGTGGGCTCCCACAAAAGTCACCCTGCGCATAAAGACCGCAAGGAAGAGGAAAAAAAGACGTAGGAGAGAGAGCGAAGACGGCATAAAATTGAAGGAAGCAAAATAGGCACATAAGACAGGATCGAGTCCTATCTACGACTAAAGTGACCTAACAGTATCTCCCCTGGGCACCAGTAGCATAGGATGGACGAACTCAACTAACCTAAGCCTATCGTGAAAGCTTTCCTATGCACTTTGAGGAGGGATTTTTTGTATCAAATGCTAAATGCATGGCAGCTCAAACGGCCATATATGAGTAGAACACGCCAGTATATAGTTCACGGATACACCAAACTCATTCGCACAACCCTCAGAATCGGGCAAATGTGTCCTCATTAACACTTTGACTGCAGCAGGTAAAACTGAAGTTTAACAATCAACTCCAATTTAAAGTCAAGTGGAATGAGCAATGTTGAAAATAGCAAACATTAACTACCTTCACTTAGTTTTAAGTATTTATGAAAATTGAGTTTGTGACGACTGGTCGGTGAGCAGCGTTATGAAAATCCCCTCGGTGTACCACCGGTGGCTCACGTCACTGTCAAAGTGTTAACAAGGGCATCAGAAGCAAGACACAGCCCAAGGTGCGTGAAGGACTCTAGCGCGCTACTCCTCCTGAACACGCGGGGCTGAGAAACATTCCCAGGCAGCTCACGCGCCCCAGTGAGACGGTGCAGGGAACGCTGGATTTTGATGTGGCGGATGATCGATTTTTACGAATTTACTAGATTATAAAGCTATTCTACTAACTGCAATCTTACTAAAATGAATATCGCTTTGCGATATTCATACAGTTCGCCGAAGAGAAATTGATCTATCAAGAAATGACTTCAAGTTGGATGCGGTATTTTTACAGGTGTTGTCAGCACAAGATGTACGCGATGATTTGTGTAAACCAGTTGAGAAAACTCGTCTCTATTTAACTGCTCTTAATTTCATCATGTACATAACAACCCTTGAGTGTGAAGTTTGTGGCGTTCATATCAGGGGAAAGTTTTAGAGCTGAAAACCCTAAAAAAAAACTACTTCAGACGCTAGTAAAGTTAGAACGATTTATATTTACACATGTCACACGAGTTAGATTACACACTGCAACGACTGTTTAGCGTTCTGTTTTGAGTATAGCTTCTCATCAAAATACATTCGAGTCTATAAGATGTTTGCAACGCATTTAAACATCAAACTTTGTTATCAAACTGGCTAATCATTGAGGTGGCGCTTGGAAATTAATGCCTTTCAAAAACCAAGAACGATGAGTACCGCAACAAGGGCAACGGAGTCACCACTCTGTCTCCGATCATCCAGAGGTTGATGCATGGACAGGCGAAACCTTCTCGAAATAAAAGTCAAGGTTAACACGAGTCGTTCAAAATTTATATATTGGTGCGTATAATGTCTACTCATTCTTCCTGTGACTTTCATCTCGCCGCTTCCACAAGAAATACAAAAATTGCAATCAATCAAAGCGACAAAAAATGGCAGCCTTGTCGAGTCACTCCGGTACAGAGCGTCGCAGCGGACAGTGAACATTTCTGCGAAGTTCCTTGTACACACAAATTCCCCGTGATGGTGTTTTACAAGCAATAAATGGGCGCCTCAAAGTCACTCAAGCCTTCGGGTCTTCATAATTACGCTCAAACAATACCAGTGGTGATATAACTTAAAATTAATATAACAGTCAATCCGCAAGTTTTACAACAAATTACCGTCAATTCACGCGTTGTACAACATATTACAGTCGATACAGAAATTATACAAAATATTGTGACCCCGGCACACGGGGATAAAAATTAGCCATTCACAATTATTCGCAACTTGAATAAAGCATCGTATATAAACTGAACAACAAAGACTAATTTGGTCCAGTATAAGTTGAGGTTCGCAGAAGATGATGTCGTATAACCCAAGGATCAACTGTAATGATAAGGAGATAATTCAGAGTAATGATTGTAATCTCTGTGGTCACCGTTAGAAGCTCATTGAAACAGGACGGCATGATCGCAACAACGGAACTCATGATGGCACCATTACCAGTGCGCAGCATTCATAAAACTGTTTCATAATGAGATAAAGCAGCGTGCTTGTCGAATTGCTGTAGCTGCACTAAAGAATTTTCAAATCGTTGCGCTTTAGTCACCAACATAACAAAAAGTTCAGTATTCTCTGCATTGAGTGCGCCAAGTTTTTATAGAACAGCAAGTAAATAAAAAACACATTACCTTCAATAATTCAAACTGGTAAATACAGATAACGTTTAGCTACCATTAAATGTGGCGAGGGCGAAACGGCGAGCTCAGAAGCGAACGAAAAATTCCTAATAAATTAAATGACGGGAAGGCCTGAAGGCGCTCGTGCTGCTGCGTGGCGTCACCGCTCCGAGTTGGTGCGTGTATACAGGGCGCTGTGTGGCGTGTGCAGGGCGCTGTGTGGCGTGTGCAGGGCGCTGTGTGGCGTGTGCAGGGCGCTGTGTGGCGTGTGTGGGGCGCTGTGTGGCGTGTGTGGGGCGCTGTGTGGCGTGTGTGGGGCGCTGTGTGGCGTGTGTGGGGCGCTGTGTGGCGTGTGTGGGGCTCTGTGTAGGGAGCCTGGCATGGACAGGGAGCTGTGTAGGGAGCCTGGCATGGACAGGGAGCTGTATAAAAATCCAGGTAGAGATAGAAAAAAGTAGTATTACTCGGATGCAACTCAGATGTAACGGCGAGTACCAATCAAGTGTATGATGCCCGGACAGTAGCAGAAGCAGTCAGTGTGCTGAAAATTTTGTCGTGATGCATTGCAATATGTCTTCATTGATTCATCACACAAAAACTTGTGCCAAGTTAAGCATATTTCAACATTTCATTTTGTAGAGAATTGTTATTGCATTCAGTGCTGCACAAAGAGAACCTCACGTAGTTGAAAGAGGCACACACTGCGCGAAAACGTGGCATTGGATATGTACGGGAGAAAAAAGGAACGCCTTGTATTAAATTCTTAAATAAATTTAGTAATATCAACAAACCCCATTACTTCGAGTTGAACTCTACGCAAGATTGCAACAAAGTCTCCCACGCAGTGTTTCTTTGTATTTAGTGATGCAAAATGCATGATGTTTCTGCTCTTTTTTTTTTAATTTTTATTTATTTTTTCCTTGTTGGAAAAAAATACCAACGTGGTATTTATTCCATGTTGATAAAAAAAATTATTGCTTGAAAATTTTTTTCCATTTTGTTCCATGTTGCTCTTAAGGAGCAACACTGAGGTCGCCATAGCAGATCTGGCAATTTTTCTACCTAGCGCTGCACTCCCAGTGCGCTGCATGGTACGGTGACAGTCCTGTGCGACACCAGATCCCCTATGAGGACATAAGATAGGCAATAGGTGTTGGTGGTATAGCTTCGTCTATCTTGTGCTATGGGGACTGGCACGGAAGATGGTGTAAGGTTACCTCAGCTATAGACAGGCCAGCGGGACTTCTGTTTTTCGTGCTCACTTTGCTTTGATCAGTCTTCAAACCTTCTTTGCTACATTTTCCTCGGTTTTTCGTCATCTTCATTCTTTACTTGCCGTTTCTATGCGCTTGGTGTTCTGTGTGGGAACACAACTTTGTTCATTTAATCCCCGTTTTCTCCAGCCCATACTATATCGTGTGTTCTCATTGCTCTCGTGAGACCTCATTTTGTGCAGTTAGGAAGTCGTAAACTATCTAATAATAACACTAATAATAATAATAATAATAGTAATGTGACCCTCGGAAGGTACTCTTCGACAGCGCTTCAGCCAAAGCTCAGCTGCAAGGAACGCGAGAGAGCTACACTCATGCCACCTCAATTTGCAGCGAGTGAACGTCATGCAATGTTCAAATGCGCATCTCCGTGGGGTCTCTATGAGGTGTAATCAAACCTCAGTTACATCACACAGCTGTGAAGACCTGGAAAAAGTAGAGAATGCAATAGCCTCTAAACAAATGAAGCGACTTTGAGTAAGATTCTCGTCTGAAATCAATCACCAAAAGATATTGCTTTGCGTTTGTTGGATAACTTTGTACAGCGCGCACTCTCTCTTGAAACTCCCAAGATATAACCTCTACCTCATTTTGAGTAACGTTCTGTTATTTCGCAGGCGATTAGTTTTTTAACGGCCTAACAATGATGTTCCAAAAAAAAGGAAGGATGAAGGCACCATTTAGTATGAAGTTAAGAGAACGAGGAATCTATGCACAAGGTGTATTCCCACGTAAGGTCCTCTGCCCATCGAAACAGGAAATTGAATAGGAAGCTCATGGTACAAGATTATGAAAAAGAAAATCTGAGGAACTGAAAATCAGGACAACAGTCAACCTAAAAAAGAACGCCCGTAACAAAACAAGAAAACTATTCTGTTTCAACAAAAAAGAAGTCTACTTAATCCTCAGCTTGGGAACTCGCATATTCCTCAAGAAGTGCTGAAAATTCCCATAGAGACAAAAGTTGTATCCTTCTGTGGGCATCGGGTTACTTATATATGTTGTGTTTGATATCGACCTAGAACAAATAGGTCACATGTTATTGATTGTATTCAAATAAATGGTCGCAATACATTCAGATGAATAAGCAGTCATGTATCAGGACTGCGGGATCAGAGTTTTTAAATGTTTCAATTTTTGTTCAACAATTTAATTTAAGTATTTTCCTGCAGCAACGATCAGGCAATCCAGCCGTACTGATCCTGCGGTGCTGGTCTCCGTTGCCACTCAAATGGCATCGACGTGCGGTTCTGCCGCGGGCATCGAGTCCGTGTCAACGAAGCAGTCAAAGTGAAGTTCAGCCACACAAAGCTAGAGCGTACCGGCCACGGTGTAATTCTGTCACCACCATTGCACACCTTTCAATGTGCCAGAATGAACTTCTCTCAAAGCCATCGAGTAATACGTAATTAAAGCACATAGTCCCTATTGTCATACATTGTCTTTGCCTCTGAAAGCTAAAAATTTTGCTGAATTTTACAGTCGTTAATCCCCGCCTGCATAAATCTCCATACTTTACACGAGCACAAGATTTGACCGACTTCACTGAATCAATCTTTTATCCTCGCGTTATTAATTCTGACCAACATTCACTCCTAGATTGAGTCAGTTTTCGCGTCAGAAATTAAAGTTAATAATTGAGGGAGATTTCAGAATTGAAATGGAGCAGTTCCAGATCGTGGGAGGACACGAGTTTATAGAAACGCAAGGCAAATAAAATTCACAGTACTTCACTGAAATATCGTTATCTCTGAAGCAAAATAAACCAAAATAAAGGTTTTCGTACACACGCAAATATCGAAACCTTGTTATGAACATAAATCTATCGGATGTGGTAATTTTTTAAACGTTCATTTGATGACAGGAGAAAATCCGACTCATTATTCAGAGGAAGAACGCACCCATCAGATAATTAGGTTTCGTGTAGCTCAGAGTGTTGGATAAGAATTTCATGACGCCAGCAGCAGTAACATGACGGCGTATATAGGGCACCTAGTCATGGATGTACAGTAGAAGCTGGATATTTCCAAGGAAATGGAATAATGTCGTTCGTGTCTTGGATTTAACATCAGTATTTATCTCTGCTTGATTCTGGAATCATTTTTCTTAAGCATCGAAATTCTTGTGAATATTTTTGGCAAAGAGACCACAAATAATAGATTGAAACACTGTATTGAGCACCATAAAGTCCAAGGCAATTGTGTCTTAACACAGCGCACTACGATTGACCAATGAAAAAATAGAACAATAATACAAAAAACTGAAATGAATCAAAATTCATACCGAACGCATGGAAAATTTGATACATAAGGCGCAAAATTCGGTACAAAAATAGAGGGAGAAAACGAGACATTTAACTTAATGAGTCCTTTTCAGTCTTGAAAAGCCGTGCCGATTTTCGAGTTGGTGGCTTAGGACGCCTCAAAGGAACGTTTATTCTTCAGGGTATATCTTTGAAGGTAGAAGCAATCAGTACCTTTTTAGTGTAAAAGGAAGTCTGAAATCTCCCGTAACCCAAAACTGAGAGTCTTTACGACAGGAGGTAAAACGGTCTTAGCTCTCAACCCCTTAACTCCCTTCAGAACTTTTCTGTCATTTTTCAAAAATAGCCTCAACATATTGTATTCCTGGTTAAATTCGTTCGCTAACTTATCCTTTGAAATTCTCTGGAGAGTGGTTGTTTCCTTACTCATCCTGATGTCACTGGCTATGTAATGCCAGTGACAGTTTGGTGATGGTGGAGGTAGTAAAGGTTATGGGAGTAGAAAAATTCAGACGTTAAACTGTTATAACCACACCGCTAAGTCCATAAGATTTAGGAGGCTCAAACTCGCCTTTCCTAACAGTTTACTTAACATGATCACTATGCGAAACAGTTTCAAGCGACATCAGGAAATGTGACCTGGCACCAATACATTGTGTAGAGGAATTTCTGCCATGAAGACGTTATCTCAGCTGAGCGAACCCTGCCCAAGTGGAGTGACGCAACGCACATACTGTAACAAAAGAGTGAAGTGTTTGAATGTTCACGTGTCCCAGTTTCTCCGAATGAAGCATCCGAAGCTTCTGGGCTCTCGATTAACACCCAGGAAATAGGTTTGAACATTTCCACTTCATCACGATGCACCACGTAAGGGATGCTTCTTTCAGTTCATCTCTAGGAATAAACAGCATTCCGATAAGATTACTCAGGCGCAAAAATTCAAGCTATCATTGTCAAGAGCATTTAAATAATTGAGACTATATTTTGTGAACAGCGCTCTCCAAGCTGTAAAAGAAAAAACGATCTCTTCATGAGTAAGGCACGTGTTAATTTAAAAAGCCATTTGCCTGTGTTTATGCGAATTCTGACGATGAAGTAACTGGGATCTCGAATGAGGTAGTACAGAGAAGATTTTTCGAATTTTCGTTACGTACATTTTTGTTTCATAGAAATTGGAGAGAGGAAAGCTTTGAGTATACCCACGTAAAATGACAGCCTTAGAACCAATTTGCGTATTTCCCAATAAATATCTCAATCACCACTGTAAAATAGCGATAAAAGCTAATTGATAAAAAAACGATAAGAAATTGACCACCACACTTGATCACGTTTGGCTGAGCAGATCAGTAGAGCACACCGCAATCGTTAGTGGTTGCGCTCACACAATCGGCGAGATTTCCCTCAAAACTACCCCTAGTATAAAGGGAAGAATCGATACCGTAAAACGCAAACCTTTACGTCGGTGGCGCTCACAATGCAACTCAGATTAAAAGTAACAAAAGGTACACGAGGGAAAAGGTCACCGGAGGCTCCGATTTGACCTTTTTGAAGTCAATCTTTTCTCGGTTGACCTTTGTAGTGTGAGCGCCTTCGCCTCTGCCTCGGTAAGATGAAGTGTGGGAGAAGCCAAGAAAAACAGACACAGTGAAGAGAGATGTTATCTGTCGAATGTCTAATTGAAACATAGCAACAAATTAAAAGAGCTTTGACGAATGACCGTTTCGGTATGAGACGCACGCTCTTGAAGACCCTGATGGCGTGTCAGTGAGAGCAAGCGCCGCGCGAAATGAGTGCGTGCGTTGTCTTCTTAATTCGAAGCATCAGAATAACATCTGACCCTGAAGATTGAAAGTCAAAAAGCAGTATCTTAATGTCAAATGCCTATAAAAAGTAGAAGCTTTGATTTCCAAATTAAGTCAAACCCTATAGTTCAGCGTGCTGCCAACTTAAAGCAAAGATTAGGTTATAGGTTTGTTTAAACCCAACCGTAACAAAGGCGCTACAAAGAGAGGAAGGAGGAAAACATCATTTAGTATGGAGTTAAGGGAACGAAGAATCTATACACAAAGAGCATAGAAACAAGAGCATAGAAAGTTGAGAAAGTAGTTCATGCCACAAGATAAAAGTAAAACAAGAAAGGTGTAGGTGCTGTAAGGCAGGACAGCAGGGAACCAAAAAAAGATGTTCCATAACAAAAAAAATTATATTTTGACAGAAAGAAGGCCTACCTAACCTTTAACTTGGGACCTCACATATTTCCCACGAAAGCGTCAATTCCCATAGATTCAATAGTTGTATCCTCTGAGGGGTCTGGGAGCAAAAGAAGACTCTTCTTTAGTTGGAAAAAATGCCAGAGTTCATCATATATCGAGTTAGAATTCATTCACATCATCAATATGTTATAATAATATATATTGTCAAGATTACACAGGAGTCATCAATATATACCGATTGCACCTCTGAAATTTACGCAGCCTATCCTCGAAGAACACGATATCATCTTGTATAAATAAAGACTAAACGGAAAAAATAGCTCCAGTTGTTCCTAGTTACGCATCGTTTCAGATGAATAACAGGGATTAATTTTCAACCGTGTACGTTGAGGTTCACACAAGATGTGTGTCACGATGATCGACTGCATTAATCCAACCGAAAATCAAACTAAGTCTTCGGTCACGTGTAGTCGATAAAACATATGACGCATGCACGTCAGGAAGAGTGACGCGACACCTGAACATGAGCTAGGTGCTTGGCAAGGCTAAAATCGCAAGCGCAGTCTCACAGAAACGAAGTTAAACGCAATCGCGTCGCGGACACGCCATAAAATACGAAAGTAAGGATTCTCGTTCCAAGCCTTACTTCCCAACGATATGCAGTAAAAAGAGAAACCTGAGGTTCTTCGGAAACAATGGGCCATCAACAAGCTTAGAGAATGCAATCGTTGCAGGCTCGTCGCAAAAAAGTGTTAATGAAGCCAGCTTTTCATTTTGGAAAAGTTTTACAAGGTCCACTATCTGGTCAATAGAGGAAAAGGGTTTAAAAACGAGCACGGTCAGTACCCGATTATTTCGCTCATCACGGAGAGTGCCTTCCCAAAAGATCACTGTGAACTTTATTCATTTTAGCCCTTCGATTATCAATACAGGTATTTCCGCCCTTCTTAATGAGCTGCCATGCTTATTGAAGCCCCGATAATTTCACTTAACCATAACAGAAGGGTCATTTATCCAAACTTTGACAGAGGTTGTCTATCAAACACACGTGGTGCCGTTGAATGCATAAGGCACAAAGCTACCAACCGCGTCCGAGTGATGAGTTTTCCCGCGCAAATGACTCGGCTCTGCAAAAGGCTATCGATGGCAGTCATCTCGACGCGTACCTAACCAGGCCCACCGTGTTGCAGCAGCTCTTGGAAATCGCAGCGTGGTGATCAATGATATATATCCAGCTTTCACGTCATTCAATGACTGGCGGTTGGTACATGATGAAATGGTGGCTTGGCCCCTAAACCATCGCTTGCTACCTGATAAGGATTCCGTGCTTCGTGCGGTAGTGTTCAGTATCCGTATTGCATGCCCTCACTAACTTGACTCACCGTCGGTCGAACAGTGACATCACCCAGCATCTTAACTCTGTATGAGTAAATACTATTCTCTCTTTTACACTTTGACTGCAGCAACTAAATATCAAGCTCAACATTAAACTCGAATTTTAAATCAATTGTAGTAAACTATTTTGAAAATACCAAACATGAACTGGATCGTGCCTTCATTTAGCTTTGATTAAATATTTGTGAAAATTAAGTTTGCGACTACAAGTCGGTCAGCAGCATTATGAAAATTACCCCCGTGTACCACCCATCGCGCACGTCGCAATCAAAGTGTTAAATGCCTGACTGTTGATGCTGCTATCCGTTAATTTGCATCGAGAAATTTATTATTTACCATCTTCTCTATTTCAATCATGTCCTAACTGTACCAATCAGTCAGCTTGAGAGCATGCAGACTCATCGATACTAAAATTAATACTTGGTAAAAGAAAAGCATCACTCAAATCCGCCATCATAGAAAGGCTTAGACACTTGCGAAACAAATGTCTGACCATCTCCTTTCACAAACGTAATGGATATTTTAAATTTTCCTTTCTGGGATTATATTTCTCCCATGCGTCAAATAACTAATATCAAATGTTAGGGGCGAAACACTATAGTAAACATTGTAGTCATTATAGTATAGTGAGAAGTTAATTACCAGAAGCCCATTTTGAAATCACGAACAACACATAGTTCATGTCTGGCGTTAAATGCTAAAAAGTACATTTACAGCAGGTCAAGGACGCAATTGAATTGATGTTCCGAACACATCATGTGAAATTTAAAGCTCCTGATAAATCAGTTCTTTGAAAATCGAAAATGAACTGAAACAGATTGTTATCGACATGAAGGAACTTGAACGTAGTTCCCTCGGAGTATTAGCGTTAGAGAATGCATTATTCGCACGTCTAGCTAGATGGGGTGCCAATGCACCGCCTTAGGACTCGCGCATCAATATTTTGAGGTTACAAGGGCAGGCTTTTTGGCCTAAACAAATTTCGGTCATACTCACGTATTACAAGCAAACGCTTAATGCTCTTAATGACAAAAATTAATAGGTAAAAAATGTTATACATGATCATTTTGGCCTGGAAAAGACTAAACTGGCAACCCTGTGAATTGGTTATACAGGCAGACGAGCCTAGCTGGTGTTGAGGCGGTCGATGGACGCTCTAGCTTGCAGCTCACGAGATGCATTATGAAGCAAGTTCTTCTGTACTCAGGGAGGCAAGGGGTCGTTCTATTCATGACCCTCGATCCAGATTCTTTACTTCGCTCACGCAACCAAGTCTACCCGTGAAATTATGAAGCGTTTTTTTAGTCTGAGTGAGTTGAAGGTTTCTAAGACAAGAGTTGAAGGTTTCTAAGACGAACGTGATTCTCTTGAAGAATCCCTTCAGGCACAGGTAAGTCGTGAGGCAAATATACGAACTGACAACATCGCATAAGCAATACATTGATGCTCTCAAAACTAAAAAAGGTAAACTGACTGCAAATTTTGAGCAAGGCGGCGCATGGATCACCAAAGATTACGATCTTCAGAAGATTTAAAGAGCCCAAAATGTCGCGTAAGCTGTACAACGACAATGAATTACCACCACAAAAATTCTCCGGCATGTTTGTTCTTCATTCATAGGAGTAAGAAAGCGATGCCAAAACAACTCGGCGACTTCACGCACGCCAGAATTATAGGCTACGAAGTGGCTGATCATGTCCCATTTTGCATTGTAAATTTACACGCCGGAGTTACAGCGCTGGCCATGGACTCAATGGGCACGTCTTCGTGGCACTGGCAGACCGAGCTCTGCTATGAGGAAGCCGCGACTGCAAGCCTTTATTTTATCAAAGAAAACGGCGTGATTCGTCACAGGTGCGCACGAACAAGAACTCTCCGCAGCGCCATGGTGCCGCGTCCGTGCATTGCAAAATAAACTTTGACTCGCAGAGCAACGTTAAATTTCCTAAATTGGAAACATAGATGTGTTCTTCAGGGGGAAAATTATCGGTGTGTCAGCTTCCGTGATAATTCCTCATGCTTGCCTACGTGAAACACGATTAAGAAGACGGTACATTAGCTTGCCTGCATCGAGAAATGCCGTACATGAAGCGTAAAAATGACGACGGCGCGGATCGCCTTCTGTCATCTGTTAATCGCCTCAAGTTTTACCGAATAAAAAACCGTCCGATGTCAGGAGGTCGCTGAGATCTGGACAGGTGCGTTGCTCAAGCAGTGGTGGGTGACCAGTACATTTTGTGGCTGCAATGAATTATCCAGCGGTGGCCTGGGGCGACCATCGGAAGAGGACAGTAAATTCTGTGTTCTTCTCGCCATTATCGAAAGAAATTCGAAATTGGTAGCTCTCGGTCCATGAATTTTGCTCATTCTAAGTCCCTGAGTTCTTGCTGGTGTCAAGATAAACATCTGAATCCTTAATTGAAGTCAAATGATGAGAAAGATCGAACAATATAAAGCCATACATTGAAGGTCGAAGAGACTGATAGAATGAAGTGGAAGAAATCCGTTGGAAATGTTGAATCAATACAGAGATTCCAAATTTATTTTTATCTGTTTCCTAAGCCACCTTACAACGAATGAACCAACTGTACTTTCTCTTGATTTTATCTTAATTAACAACTCTAAGCGAACTGAAATTCACACCATTGCAAGTTTTACGCATGGTCCAGCGCATATTCTGTAGCCTAGACCATCCTTACACACCAAGTCAAACAGCAGGTTCCCGGCACTAGGTTAGGTACGTTAATTACGCACAGGCATCAGGTTCCCCAGTGGAAGGCGGGGATTCCTGCGACAAACGCGTTACCTATGGTGGTCCAAATTGTAAATTCAATGACGCGCAGTGATCTCAGAGGTACCTTCATCTACGCCTGACAGGCGCACCTGCACAAGTGAGGTAAGTTAATTTTTTGCTAGACGCCAGGATTGCCCAAATTGGTCTCTTTATTCTCATGCTAAATTAGCCTTTTTCCTCGCAAAAATGTTCAAACTTGGTAATTCTCACAAGTAAAAGTTAACCATCAAAATCACTCAGAATCTAATAACCCTGCCGAGTCGTTACTTTCACAACGACATTTTCTGCGAGAAAAATGACCAATTAGAGTATTTTTTCAAGTCCCATCAAACAACCGCGCTTGAGGCCCGCAAACATGGGGAAATAAGAGGCACGTCCCTGGTCGTGACGGCGGTGGTCAAGTTCGGTGAAGGCGTCCAGGTCGCACGGCCTTGTTCGTTCTTTCTTGCGCGTTGGGGCGCGGGCGCCTCCGACTCCTATAATCGGCGGTCACGATAGCCGTGTTCTGTCGTAGCTCCCCAAATAATTTTCGAAAGTGTTATTTTGAACAATTTTAGCCGTAGCGAGTCTTTTGACGCTGAATGTTACAGCGTTATTTCATTATTTGTAGACCCAGCTTCTTGGGTTCCATAGCAAGTTACCTTAGTTTGCTTCTTGAAACCTATCGTAATTTTCTGCTATGCCTTTCACTCTTGACCTGAATCAATGGTAATCGATCCTGGAACATCAAATGAGCGTACTGTGTTGCATTCTACAATGTATGTATATTTTTCACTAACTAAACTAACGAGGCTCGATGCCTGAATTTTCACACACCACTCCTTCACTCGAGCTGAATGCCACACCTCAACAAAAATGATCACGTTTGTGCCAAGTAATTTTCAAGTATTGCTGAGAAGGATTTAAAACTGTTAGGCGCAGACAGGCGATCTTTCAAATTCTTAGAATGAAATTAAAGCACTTAATCTTACGGCGCCCCAAAGTAGACCTGAACACACGCTCTTCACATTCGGTGGACAATACGAGCGCATATGACGAGAGCGTTCTTGCAGAGCCCGCGTGTTGACTCGCCTTCCTTAATGCAGCCATAATTCATGTTTTTTCCATCACTTGACCTCGGTGTGCACAACAGGACAAGCCCATGCGGCGGTATAGGTCACATGCTCACCCTAGATAATTCTTCGAGAAATGAGCCTCACATTATTCAAACAAAGGCTACCGCATTTTTTTACTGGTGTCTCGGGCGCGCGGTATAATCACGGTCGTGGATATTATTGTCTAACTCGTGCGACGACACCCAGAATTAAACAAAACGCCCTTGAATTTATCGTTTAACCGAAACAAAGAAGACGGAGTTCATTTTGACGCGACGTAAATCCTGCGATGAACATATTATTAAGCAGGGTCGGCTACCTTCACCAGGTTTGCACGAGTGTGTTGCTTTGTAATTAATTGAAGCAAGAAACACCTTTGAGTTGTGCGAAGTTCTTCGCTGTTTATTTGTGCAGGGAGAACGCCTGTAGGTCGTACAAGACGCCTTGTCTTCAAAGGTCAAGCGTCACATAGAGCCTACTTATACATTAGTTGAGAAAGACCTATGCGAGGATACTTGCCACAGCAGCAGTTTGATATGCTCTCTCCACACTACGTTTCCTTACAGGGCGCCGAGAGCTGGCCAGACTCGAGAGACAACTCACCTCTTGTCATCCACAGCATCTACGAAGACAACTTTAATCTCTGCAAAAATGCAAGTCTACTAGAGAACGGACCCTAAGTGCTTCATTTGGTGATTCGTGTATTTTTTACGAGCGGTCGATTCAATGAATGCCAATGTCAAGTGAAGACTTTAACGTCTTGAAAATTGACTGTTTCAAGTAAGCTAAAAACTACTGTGTTTCTGTAAAATGATTCTTCTTTACTTCGTTTTCTTTAAAATTGAGATGTTTCGAAAAAAAAACTTTGGATTGTGAGAGAAAGCTAAAAAAGTTTTGCCCTTGAGTTGTTGACACACAATGGGTAGGTTTAAACGTTCGACATTTTCGTTCAGCAAGCTCGTACGCTTCCAAATCTCTCTTTGAAACACTCACAGAGAGGCTTCTTAACAGCACCTCGGACCTCTGAACTTTCAAAAGCCTCATGGAAGCATAAAACAAGAAGACAGTGTATCTTAAGTCTCGGTAGAATGTGTGCCAGTGTACGTCATGGCTATATTAAGTCTTGCTTTATGCCCATACGAAGCGGACGATCAGACAACACAGGCTTTTAGCCTATAGGTCAACAGGGGACAAACATCACCCATTTACCATATAAATTGGGCAAGACTGCACTCGCAGAATGGAGGCTATATCATAGGTCGTGTAAAGCCACGAATAAATTTGCTATTAATGAAGCTTCCTTGGAAAGAATTTTCCAATGAGACTTCAGCAAAAGTAAAACGATGCTGTGGCTGAAAGCATTTGCTCTATGACGGTGTGCAAGTGATGCGCGAAACGAATGTACGTAATTACTGTCAGCCCTAAAATGGAAATGGTCCGCTCTAGATAAATAGTTTTGTTTGATATGAGTTCGTTCAAATAAATAAGCATGACTGTTATGGGTTCCTCCCTCGTTCTGATGAAGGGAACTTCGTTGTCATAATTCGCGTCTCAGATTATTTGCTGGAGCATGATCTTTCGAATCTTTTTATCGT
>JACJUY010008378.1:22356-33842 GCA_014220935.1 Platorchestia sp. MABIK | reverse complement strand
ATTGGTTTTCTAAAAGGAAGGCTTTAAAGCAAATTTTTAATTTTGGCAACTAGATGGTGTTTAGATGGAAGCAGTTGATTTATAGCCTGAATAGCACTGAGTCTGTGTGCAAAATAAAGTCCTTTATTTTGGTTGCTACAAATTTCAATGCATAGTAAATAGTGGTAAGCTCTGCTGTCAGAATTGTAGACCTATCAGGAATTCTAGCCAGCATACTAAACTGTTAGGACCAAATTCCAGCTCTAGCTTTAGGATCCTGAACTGAACCATCTATGAATTAGGCCTTTCTATCTTTGTCCCCTTTGTGCAGTTGGTTGTACAGCTGTTTCCAATGGCTTTCTGATACACAATATTTTTGATCGCACTCCAGATTGAATTGACAATTTAAACTAATAGTTTGGTATTTACATTTGTTTGGGATGAGGCCAATGTCTTCCATTTTAACCTGTATCTCCTGAAAGAGGTTATATGTACAACCAGTATCTGGGAGAGGCTTGCTACTGTTTTGGAATAACTGGTATGGGTAATCGTCTAAACATAATGATCAAACTGGATGGTTTGGAACACTAAGTACTCTCAATGCATATTGACACATTTGGATTTTCCTTGCATGTTCAAGTGGTTGTAAATTTGCTTCTGCTTCCACATTACTAACTCTTGTACACCTGAATGCACCCAGCATCAAGCAGGCAGCAGCAAACTGGACTCTGTCCAAGTAGAACAGGTGGGTTGCACAGGCAGTGTCAAATAGAAAACTTCCATATTCTACTTTTGGCAATATAACAGTGTGATAGACAGTTTTCAGTATGTTATATTCTGCTGACCATTTCAAATTGGGAAAAATACACAGAAGCCTGAAGTTTTTTTGGCAGTTATGTGTGACTTCTTTGATGAGCAAATCCCATCTCAGTTGTGAATGTGGGAGTCCCAAGAACTGTAACTTTTCAACAAATTCTATAGATGTGTTGTTATATTTTAGTTCTAAGGAAGGTTGGTCGAAAATGAGTTTAATGCGCTCACGGAAATTAAAAATCCTGTGCCGAAGAATCACTAAATGAACGCATTTAGGAAAATTTTAGACAAATGACATTTTACTCGCTAATGCATAATTTTCGAGTTATTCAACTTTGAAGTTACAGGTACATCGTGTATAAAAGTGAAGGAACAGACACGTAAATATGCTGTAATACAGTGTTGATGTAACGCTGGATGAGGTTAGGTTAGGTGTTAGGTTAATTGAACAAATAACCTAAATATATCTAAAATAGCGGAGCTTAACTTGGCCAAACCGATGTTTTTTTGGTCAATTTTGAATTTAATATTGTCAACAACTTTTAAAATTTCCTTACAAAATTTAAGTAATTGGAGACATTTTAAGATGCTTTACATGAAAGACATTATACTTGCATATGCTTTATTTTCGAGCTATTGCATAAATAATGTTCAGGAAAGAATAGCATTTAAGGCAGTTTTGATTTGACTTTTCCGGCGTTTCACGGGCACGGAACATGCGTAGTTTCTTGGCAGGAGACATCAGCCTCAGTATGGTTAAGTTATATTAGGTTTACTTAGGTTAGTGTATTTAATTAATCTAACTTTACCTAACCTATCCTCACCTTCCGTTAAGTCAAAATAGTGTTTCTGCTTATTTACGTGTCCGTTAGTTCAATTTTGTAAACGACGTACCTGTAAATTCAAAGTTAAATATCATGAGAACTAAGCATTTGCAAGCACAATGTCATTCGTGTAAAACGTCTTCAATTAAACCATATTACCCCTATGAGGCAACAAAAGTATTGAAATTATTGACATTAAATTTAATATTGACCATTTTTTTTCACCATGTGGGCATGTTCCAATGATGTGGCGACTGCGCAACCAACTAAATAATGTTATTCCTACCCGAGCGTAATTTATGTTATATCTTGAAAATTACGCATTAGCAAGCAAAATGTCATTCATGTGAAACATCTTTGAATGTGTTCTTTTACCGATTCTTTAGAACAGAATTTTCAATTTCCGTGACTGCATTAAACTCAGTATCGACTGGAAGGTTTTGTACATTTATGAGTAAACACCATGCACTTGGTTCTATCAGCAGATATTTGAAAGCCCCCGCATTGTGACCAACTTGAAAGAATGTCCAAAGCTTCCTGCAAGACATTGAAAGCCAGAGCCTAGTTTGGATGAGTAATCTAAAAGGCTCCATCATCTGCATAAAGAGATGGGTCAATATGCAGTTTAATGCAATCACGGAAATTAAAAAACCTGTTCCAAAGAATCACTAGAGGAACATTTTTAAAAATATTTTACAAGAATGACATTCTTGCAGGTAATTTTTGGAATTATTCAACTTTTAAGTAATAGGAACGTTGTATACAAAAGTGAAAGAACGGACAGGTAAATATTCTGTAATACGGTATTGACGTAACCTTTATTCTATAATGCTACACTTTGGAATTTAGTTTTTTTTAACATTTCACAATAATAACTCTGCTCTGAAATAGAAAAATAGGGATTAGGGCAACAGGCAGATTACACTATCACCAATGCAAACACGGTTTAGGAGACTGGTGGATCGTCCCATTACAACTGGGTGTGGTAAGGTTAGTTAAATAAACTAATCTAAAATAACATTAATCAACCTAAAATAGCTTATTTTAACTTACCCAAGCCAACGCTGTATTTTCCCACCAAAAAGTGGGCGTGTGCCGTCAAAAAAGTAGGTGTGACCCAACAATGCGGCAACTAAGCAACCGACTATATAATGCTATTCCTAACTGAACGTAATTATTGTTATATTCCTTGGTCAATTTGTATTTTAATGCGCTCAGGGAAATTAAAAATTCCCTTCCCAAGAATCACTAAAGAAACATTTCAAAACGTTTTACATGAATGACATTCTGCTCGCTGGTGTGTTATTTTCAAGATATAAAACAATTACATTCAGATAGGAATAACATTATATGGTCGGTTGCTTTTTCGCTGCACTGTTAGGCCACGACCACTTTTTGGCGGGAGAATACAGCGTCGGTTTTGGTGAGGGAAAATATAAGCTATTTTAGGTTAATTTTTGTTATTTTAGGTTAGTTTATTAACCTAACCTAATATTACCTAACCTAACCTGATCCATCCATACGTCCATACCGTGTTACAGCATATTTATGTGACCGCTCCTTCACTTTTAATCCGACGTTTCTACAACTTCTACGACGAATAATTCAAAAATTATGCATCGGCGAGCAGAATGTCATTCGTAAAAACGTTTTGAAATGTGTTCCTTTAGGGATTCTTGGGAACGGAATTTTTAATTTCTGTGAGTGCATTAAAATACATATTGACCTGTTTCTTTAGTGATTCTTTGGAAAGAATTTTCAATTTCCAAGATTGCATTAAACTGCATATTGACCATGAGATGCTTCCAGACTCCAGCACTGTGGAAGTCATGAAATATATCATTAATCATAATGTTGAACAGTGAAGGGCTTCTGGCTGATCCATGAGGAACACTAGTATTTACTGTGCATACTTTAAATAAGACACTTTAATTTATTTATCCTCACCTTGATGTTGCAATTTTTTATAAAGGATACAATCACTTTTGGTAGATTTCCCTGAAGACCCATAATTTCCATTTTTTTTAGCAGTCCATGATGCCACACAAGCTTCTTCTTCTTGATCGGGGTGAGATCTCGCTGAGGCCTCTTAAAGTCTCAGATCTTCTCAGCCAGAAGACCATTGGACCTGAGATCCTTTGGATGAAGCTAGTCCAGTGGTGCCGACAGTCTTGCACAGTTGAAATTCAACACTGGCAGAAAACAGCAGCAGCAAGTTTCTGACATACACATTTTGGTACATCAGAAAGAAGACGTTTCAGATTTTACAATGAAAATTCATGGACAACAGTCTACATCTCAACTTGAAACATTTTTGCTTATCAAAATCACATCTTTTGACAGAAGCTATACTTTGAATGTTATCACTTTGAATCTAGTCACTCAGATTATATTTTTAATAATATTCTACGTTCTATAGGGTTTGCAATCGACTAGTTGAACATGGTAAGCGTGCCAATGCGTACATGACTCTCCTTTCAACAAATACAGGATTTTCTCCAGATCCTAAAGCATTTGTTATGTTAAACGCAACATTCAAGCCATTACATAAATCCTCAAACTTTTTACGAGGAGCTATACATTTCTGGCACTCAAATAAGAAATGAGAAACAGACTCAGAGCAGTCCCAAGTGGTACACATTAGGGCAGGACTCATGTTGAATGTATACAGATGTGCCAGCTTCTGTTTACTCACTTGTTTACTTGTTGAGTTAGGCACCCAGCCTGCAGGGGCATCGGGGCTTTGTTCACAGAAGTTTTGATGCACTGCTAGATCATGGCCAAGAAGCCAGTGTCTTCAAGGAACTTGATTAGCAGTTTTGGAGGGAAGCCCTCAGATAATAGTGTGTTCAAAGAGAGAGTCCTTCCAGTCCTGCTGCACTCCAGGCTCAGCTGATGGGGCAGGGCAGTCAGAGATGGCAATCCACAAAAATATGCTTGAAAGAAATCTGTCACTTGCACGACGAGCAGGAGGCTGGAGGTGCACCGGAGAAGAGATGCTGGTGAGTGAATCTACTGACTCCAAGTCTCACACGTGAGAGGATTACTTGTTCTGGACGTGGGAGGGAGAGGTATGGAGCGACTCCCAGAGTAGGTTCAATTTGTGTCAAAGCAGAGTGAGATGCAGACCACTGTGCTTGCCACTGATCTTTATAGTAATCCATGATGAGTTGCTTTATTTCTTTTGAAGAATAGCAGACCGATGTGGTAGGTTGGCTTAGTGCATTCCGGGCCAGTTGGTCAACTCTTTCATTGCCAGGAATTCAAGCATGAGAAGGTACCCATTCTAGCGTGAATTTGTTAGGGAATTTGTGAAGTAAGGTAGTTATACTGAAAGTTAGGAAGTGGGACTTTGGGTGCAGGTTTTGAATTGCTCTGATTGAGCTGAGAGTCTGTTAATATGAGAAATGGTCCAGGTTGCCTTGAGAAGAAGGATATTGCAATGAGGATAGCATAGAGTTCTGTAGTTAGTGCAGAGGAGTAGTCCGGTAGGTGAGCGAGAAGTGAGGTTCCACCTGCCCATGCTGCCGCCCCGCACCCGCCCGTGCCTCGGGAGCCATCACAGAATATGGGAGTGCAGGTTGGGTATTGAGATAGGAGTTCGACAAAAATCTGTTGCCACGCTGAGTTTGGCAACGAGGCCTTCATGAACTGATGCAGAGTGTGCTTGGCGTGGGGGGAGGGATGCAGTGGAAGACATGTTTTTCAAGAGCTGGGATGCTTGATTTTTTGATGCCAGCATTTTGAAGCTCGTTGTGCGCTATTGCAGTTAATGGTAGAGGACTGGGTTGGATGTTGTAAAAGTTGAAAGGGTAGAAGGTAGTTAGGAGTTTGTTTACTGGGTGGTCTTTTATTGTGAGAATTCTAGTCACATAATGGGATAGCAGCATTTTTCGCCAGAAGGAAAGAGGCATTAAGTGAGTTTCTGGTTCCAGAGATGTTACTGGGGTACATTTTAATGCACCCAGTAAAAGCCTAGCAGCGGCATATTGTTTTTGATCCAGAATTATTAGTGTTGATGGTGCTGCAGCATGGAAGAGGAAAGCGCCATAGTCTAGCTTGCTGCGTATTAGCGATTTGTTCAGGGTTTTAAGTGTGTCATAGTCTGCTCCCCACTTTTGGGCTGAAACAATTTTTGGAAGTCTTATGTCTTTCATGGATTTATCTCTTAGAGACTTTATGTGCCTGCAGTAAGTGAGCCTACAGTCAAAGGTGATGCCTAAAAACTTGTAGTTTGGAACAAATTCCAGGGGGGTTCCTTGCATTGTGAGTGGTTGAGGCTGTGATAACCTCCGGTGAGTAAAAATCATTGCTTTTGATTTGTTTGGAGCCAGAGGGAGACTCTACTTGTGAGCCCATTTCAAAACGTTATCTAGGGCTAGTTGTAGAGAATTGATGGCTGCAGGGATATCAGAGGAAGTTAACCACAGTGCACAGTCATCAGCATAGAGTGAGTATTCTATGTTGGGTGGGAAAGTTTCAGAGATATCATTTATGAAGATATTAAAAAGAATTGGACTCAGAACAGATCCTTGTGGGACACCCTGTAGGGCTGGATAGGGGTGAGAGTGTGTTCCCCACCTTTGTTTGGAGTTTCCTATTTGATAGGAAGTCTCTAATAAAACAGAACATGTTGCCACTTATTCCTATGTTCAGGAGCTTTTACAGGAGCAGAGAGTGATTGACAGGGTCAAAAGCTTGGGTTATATCAATGAAAAGGGCAATTACACTATCGTTTTGAATGAGAGCACTGCGGATACTGGTTTCTAGGTGGAAAAGCGCATCAAGAGTGGAGTGCCCGGTTCTAAATCCGCTCAGGTGCGGATTTAATTTTTGGGTGCTTTCAAGATACTTGTGGAGTCTTTTTGTAATGATACGTTCCATGATTTTACAGAGTATATTAGTTAGAACAATTGGCCGATAGGAATCTTCTCTGTTGGATGGTTTATTTGCCTTAGGAATAGGGATGATATGTGAGTATTTCCATTGGTGAGGGAAACCAGTTTGCCATTTGTAGTTGCAGAAGGTTGTTAGATTCTCCTTTTGAGGATTAGGTATATGGGCTATGAATGTTATTGGGATTTTATCTGGTCCTGGGGTGGTGGAGCTGATATTTTTGAGGGCTATGTTCAATTCTTGGTTGGTAATATCTTTGTTATACCATGGCTCAGAGCATCTTTCCATTTCTCTATTTGATTTTTGCGATGTGTTTGGTTGTGATCCTCTACTAGTAAACCTCCTGGCCAGAGCATCTGCAACTCTCTTCTCATCTGATATAGCCTCACCATTAATAAGAAGGCCAATAGTGTGTGGTGCATACGGAGTTCTGAGTCTTCTGACTTTTTTCCAGATTGTGTGGGAATCTGTAGTTGAACTTAGAAAGGAAATGAAATTTTGCCAGCTTTGTTTTCTAGCTGCCTTGATTGTATTTCAAAAGATTGCCTGGGCTTTTTTGTATCCTATCCACAATGGTAGGTTGCCTTGCTGACGCGTGTATTTTGAGTAGGCTCTCCGTTTGGATTTCAGTGCTTTTGTGCACTGTGGGGTCCACCAACATTGGGTGAGGCGCTTTCTGTTTTCAGAATTTGATTGTGGAATAGACAGTGAGGCTACAGATATTTACCGGGATTCTACTAACCCACAAGCTTCTGTAGGTGACAAAAAATGTGATGGGAGATTCACATTTGTGCTGAAATTTTCCCAGTTGGCTCTGCTTAGAATCCACTTATTATGTGCAGTGGTTGGAGTAATTTTTGGGATCCCCAGCCCTATTAAGATTGGGAAGTGGTCACTGTGGCAGTGGTCTGGGAGCACTTCCCATGAGAGGGCAGGGGCTAGTTGACAAGAAGTGATTGTTAGGTCTTTATTTGAGTACCCTCCTCTGCTGTTTTGAAATGTTGGGGAGCCAGTGTTGAGTACTGTCAGGTTGTTATCGTCTAACCATTTTGCTATTATATTCACTCTCTGATCAGAAAAGCAAGAACCCCAGGATTGGTGATGCGCATTTGCATCTGCACATATGATAAATGGAGAGGCTATTGTGATCAAAATATTGTCCAGTCTGTTGCAAAGCATTTTGTTTTCCATGTTGGGAGGTATATACAGTGAACACATTGTTATGGTGGATGAGTGAAAATAGAATTGTGCAACACTGACTTCTAAAGGTGTCTGAAAGTTTACTGGAGAGCAAGGTACTCTACAAAAGGAGTGTACTGCTGTGCCTCCCCCAGCAGTAGGCCGATCAGATCGGCTGACAGGGGTGGTTCGGCTGAGAGCCAAAGCATTGGTATTTGGGACATTCGTTTCTTATGTGCACATTATGTCAGGGGAGAGCTCATCTATTGCCAATTGTATGGATTCGATGTTAGGTTGAAAACTGTGGATATTCCATTGAACTACCTTGAAGTTCATTGTGAAAGAGAGGTGTAGCCCAGTTCAGAGAGTAAGGTAGAGAGAGCTGATTCAATGTTGAGGCATGTGGTTATTTCTATTAGGCTTTCTATTTTTGTGGACAGAGAAGGAGTTAAGAGAAGTTTAAGTATGGCTCGCAGCACAGTCAGCCCCCAGCGTGGGACGCCTGCAAGTTTAGTGTTAGCTGCAGTTGATACATTTTCTGGCTGCTGAGTGGCTGTTTGACAAGGCTGTTTTTCATTTCCAAGAAAGGTTGAAGTTGGTGTAGGGCATGGGCTAAGACTTGGCAGTGTGGGCAGAGAGGGATCCAATATTCCATTAACAGAAGTGATTCTTGTGTCAACTTGTCTTGAAGATCTTACAGAGTTACTAGGAGTTTTTTGACCTTGTGTGATCCATTGAGAAAGGTCAATGCTATTGTGAGTGCATGAGGGTGACTGATTAGAAGGGCCAATATACTTATTTCTGGTGTACTTTAATCTTTCTGTGTTATTTTCCTGAGCTTGGTGAGCAAGTGTTGGTAATGGGGGGAAGTTTTCAGTAGAGTGGATTGGAGGCAGGGTATGTTTTGGATAGGCATCCTGAGGAACAGCACGTTTGGCTTTCCGATATTGTCTGGCAGTGTTGAAAGATACATTGTTCTTTGCAGAGTACTGGCAGATCTCCTTCTCTTGCAGGTAACCGGGGCAGTCTTTGGACAGTGGTTAAGTGAATTAGGTTAAACATTATTGCACACCTTAGAATAATGTGATGGTAGGATGCCCTAGAAGTCGCTGAACTTGTTCGGGCCCACAGGTAGCTATACTCTAGTTTGACCATTGTACTAGCCTTAAGAATCATTCAACCTCTTATCACCAGTGGTAAATAAATTGTTTAAATTGTTTAAATTGTTTAAATTGATTGCCTTTGCAGTTGATACAAAATGCTGCCTCGGTACAAGTGCGTCCACCTTGGCCTTTCTTGCCACATCGGCTACAGTATTGTGCGCTGTGGCACGAAGAGGAACTGTGGCTTCATCTGCAGCACTGGTTGCAGCGCACAGGGCTGGGTACAAAATCATCAATGCGATACTTACTGTATCCTATTTTAATTTGACTTGGTCGGGTAGCACTGAAGAAAGTCAGGACATATAGTGGGACGTGAGAACGTGAGGGGTCTTGGAACAGTTTACGTACTGCTACTACACCGTTTGGTCTGAGCATTTCCAGTATTTCGGAGAGAGAATCATTTTCCAGTTCAGGGGCATAAATTTTGCCCTGTGTAGATTGCGAATTTAATGCAATTGACACTTGAACTGGGATGGTGTTTATTGAGTCCAGTTGAAAGGAGGGTCATTATTGAATTAAAGCCTTTCACGGAAATTAAAAATTCCGTTCCAAAGAATCACTAAAGGAACACATTTAAAAACGTTTCATATGAATGGCATTCTGCTCGCTAATGCGTTATTTTTGAGATATTACAATAATTGCGTTCAGATAGGAATAACATTATATAGTCGGTTGCTTAGTTGCCGCATTGTTGGGTGACACCCACTTTTCTGGCGGTACACGCCCACTTCTTGGCGTGAAAATAACAGCCTCGGTTTGGGTATGGTGAGGTAAGCTATTTTAGGTTGATTTATGTTATTATAGGTTAGTTTATTTATCTAACCTACCATAACTTACCCTAACCTCACCCATAGTTACGTGAATACCGTATTACAGCATATTTACGTGTCCGTTCCTTCACTTTTATATACGACGTTCTAATATTGATATAAGGCTTTCCCTGCTTCCACGGTTGCTATTTTCCCCCATAGATTGGGCCTCTGTTGCAATGGCATGCTTCTTGATGGCTAGCTCAGAAGTGGGAGAGGGAATCCTTTTGCGCTTTGGAATGATGTCTCCTGGAGCTAAAGCTGGGAGGCGATTGCGCAGGTTCTTTCCTCTCGCTTTCCCGTTTTCCAGGTTGGCTGGCTGCTTGAGAAGTTGCTTCTTTATACCGGGAGGCTACGTAGCCGCCCGGCTTGGTAGAATCTTTGCTCATTTCCCCTTCACTGGTTATTAGAAGTTTCAAAGAGATTGGTAGAACGAAATATGGGAAAAATTCAAAAATTGGTTTACTTTCCACGCAGCACTGTCACACACCTCACTCCGATAGGACCTGGTAAGAAGTCCGAGACTCAAGTGACCGAACAGCAGCTTCTGTTGTGTTGCAAGCAATCTTACGATTAGTGTTATTAATTTGAATCAAGATCGTTGGGGTAAATGTTGGAGATACATGAGCGGCACATGTGCCGATTTTCGATCGCTGATTCGAACACTCTCTGACTCCTTTTTCTCTCCGATATGTGGAGCGATTATTAAATTATTGCTTCTAGGAACTTCATAGTAACCTCAAAATTAATCCATCTTACGTTACGCTAGCTAATTTATCAACAAAAATTTTTTTGCTCATCCTGAGAGAGGAAGATGTAAGCTCTCTTGCTATGTGTGAATTTCGCAATCAAGGCGTTATCAAAAGGTAAATTCACGAGGAGTAATCATGCTCCCCCTCACCTGAATAAAATTGTCAGCACTTTTGTTCAAGAAAGATTCCTTGCAGATATCGCCCAATACGTATTTTCCAGTTTATATCTCTTTCGGAGCAATTCTAATAATGTACAATTCCTTCTGTGGTGGTCTCAACTAGCAGTTTACTTGTACCTTACCACACAAGCTTCCAACAACCAGCGGCCACTCCACGCAACATCAGGCTTCGATGAAGCTTTCACATTGGCCTGAGGGCGACTTTACCACCAACCAATGGGGACGCGTTCCCAGCATGTTGCCACACTCACCAGGCTCTATATAAGGAGGTGCAGAAAAGCTTAGCCAGTCTTCTCGCAGCGGCTTCGATCTTCACAACACTAACCGAAGACGCTCCGCCAGAAATAGTCTTTACTGCCTCTACCGCCGCTTCGTACACAATTGTCACTCTACCATCATCCGTACTGCAACACCACATCGACTGAAGATCCTCCAAGACGTCTCTTGGTGCGTTATAACTTGACAGCAATCTTTTCCTCGTGTGCAATCACTCTCGGTGATATTCATTACAGAACGGCATTTTTGTTCCAGTTGCGTTTTCTTACCCTGTCGAGTTCGTTGGTACCTCAGGCACTCGCTTCGGGCATTGATATTCAAAGTCCATAGATATTCATAGTCTGCCCGGTGGTCTCATACTACACTGGTGCCTTGTGGTGATCTCAACAATCCTTTCGCTTGTACACCACCACACAAGCTTCGAGGTGATACCCCGCGCAACGGCAGCCTTCGAAGCGCCACCCCACGCAGCGGCAAGCTTCGAGGTGCCACCTAACCACCAACTAATCGGGACGCACAGAGTCCAACATCGCAGGATTTCTACCCCGCCCACCCCTCTCCCTCCACCTCCGAGTAGCTACAGAAATGTTAGGTAAGGGTGATTTAGGTTAGGTTA
>JACJUY010008378.1:0-12205 GCA_014220935.1 Platorchestia sp. MABIK | reverse complement strand
TTATTGAAAATACGTCATCGGAAATAAATGACTATAAATACGATATAAAGTAATAACAGCGAGGAACGATCATTAAAATGGTGGCTGAACGATGCAATTTGAGTTTGCTGTAATATAAAATGATATCAAATCAAATCTCTCTATTACTTATATGATTATTATTTAATGCATGACGGAAGGGAAAAATTTATATAGGATGTAATTTTGGACGTTAACTTTGCTCATTTGAAATCTCAAAAGTTTAAAACTTATTTCAACTTTCACGAGCCCACGCGTTACAACTTTGAATGTTTACAACGTTGTCCGCTTACAAATTTAATAGCTTTTTCTGTTCATGATTTAAAACTTTGTAGAAAGAAATGCTACGAGGGAGTAATTTTGGGAACGGGGAACCAATTCAAAAGGCTTTGTGTCCCTACTAATGAAATATATGTTTGATATCATTGATGTTTTGTAATTCTACTCTTCTACTTGTGTATTTCTTGTTTCACATTCAGGAGCAACTAAGTTATCCTTCTTGGCATTCAATATTCTCGAATGTATAATTCTGTACGTTGATTCAACTCACAAGACTTGTATCTATGTCAATAAACATCTACATCTCAACAATATACATGAGTTCTGGGAGGTCAAAGGGTTAGACGCGCTTTTTATACACATTTAAACATAATAATAAATATATGCATTTATATCTGTGTGATTAGAGTATATATATTCCAATCATATATTCGAATTTAGATATATCGCACATATTGAAATCACAAATACAGTGATTGAAATAAATATAGATATTACAATCACTGGCCAATCTAGACTTGACAATCTCTTGTAAAATGTTAATGTATATGGAACTGAAACTGACATGTTGATGTAAATTATTGATGGTATTCCTGAATGGCTTTGATTGCTTAAACTACCCAAATTCTTGAGACTTTCCAAGTTGGTTGAATTTCTCAAATTCTTTATATTATTATAACTGTTTAATTTGTTTAAACTATGTAAATAATTTGGGGTATTTTGGTTATTTACGTACTGTTGCTACTAAGATTGTTTGACTTGCTTAAGTCATTTAAATTGTTTGAGTTATTTTGGTTACCCAGGAGTCTAGAATGGGTACTAGCTTCACCGGGGGTAACCGTCATGGCGTCCTGGTGTTAGTTATAAGGCATTTGAAAAACTAATGTCCAAGGTGATATGTATCAGGCTTCGTTGATTGGAATAAAGCATCTTTCCTTTCTTATATAAATCGAGTTATTTGGGTTATTTACGCAATTTGGGTTGTTTTAGTGGTTTGAATTGCATAGACTATGTAAATTGTTTGAATTAATTTGTGTATTTAAAATACACGCGTAATAGAACCTGCGTTTGGTGAGCAGCAAAAGTTTATGAAACTCACGCCATTCTGCGTCCAGAATTGGCTGTGAGCTGCGTGCTCTATTTGATTCTTTGCTACCAAGTTTTCTGCACAAATTGAGCATTCATTCTAAAATAAAGGCTTACGAAGTAGAAATGAAGACTGCTTTATTATTGTGAACAATAAATTTCAACCATTATTATTAGGAACCCATAACCATTATTTCAACCATCTTTATAAAAAAGCCATAACCATTATTTCAACCATCATTATAAGGAAGCCAAAACGATTATGTCGATCATTTTTATTGGGAAGCCATTACGATTATTTCAAACGTCTTCATAAGGAAGCCATAACCATTATTTCAACCATCTTTATAAGAAGGCCATAACCACTGTTTCAACCATCTTTATAAAAAATCATAACCATTGTTTCAACCATCCTTTTGAGGAGGTCATAACCATTGTTTCAACCATAATTATTAAGAAGCTATAACCTATTATATTAATTAGATAAAATAAATAATCAATCTTTAATTATAAGGAAATCGTTCAATGATTACCAAAAAATACCATCATTTTTTCACTGCATAAAAATAACTACTTACACGTATTATTTTGCTTAAAAACCGGCATTTTGATTATTTCCTCAGCGTTCAGTACAAATTTATGTGTACTTAATAATTAATTAAGGATATAATTTATGTATGTACCAGCAGCACCCGCGAAAATTCCACGGTTAATATTATCGTAAAGCTAAGGAGAGCCGTGAAAAAATTAAAACATAACCTATTCTAACCTAACCAAACATAACCTATCCTAACCCAAAAATTTTACTGGCAGACCTTGCCAATAATTCGAGGTTAGTTTTTGCACATTTATAATTTCATTTGAATGGGATTCATGTGTTATTAATTTTGGGGGTTTATGTTGTGAATAAATTAACAATCATTCAACAACTTCGATGCCATCCTAGAAAGTTACATGAAACGACTATAATGTAACACAACACCTGTTTGCATGTATTTAAGCGAAGACCCATATCACTTAACGCTCTCTTGCTGCTTTTTTTCTCTCCTCTTCTCTGCTCCATTGCTTTAGATGGGCAAAATGGTTCAACTTCTTTTAATCGGATGTATGTGTGGGGTTTCTGTACGTTGATGTAATTTTGAAAAGCCAATATATAAACAAAAAATGTCACTGCCACTAGTGACGTTCGTCTCGAATTTTAAGTTATGATTTTAAGAGATATTGCCAGCTGGGTACGTCGGCCTCTACCTTCGGCTCTTACTTCGTCAAGCATCAACGATTTTGTTAGCTTTGATTGAGTTACGGGCGCGTGTTTCCGTTCTGATTCGTGTGAGGGGAGGATAATAAGACACAAGAAAAAAGATACTTAATAGTTTACTGGTGTGAGAGGCAAGCACGGAGGAGGGGTGCGAGCACGCGCGTGGCATCAGTCATACGAGTCTGGAACTTCTCAACAAAAGGACAGTAACTTTATCAACCCGTTATTTTCTGCCCACTTCTTGACTCACGTTTTACTGATAGCAATGTTGAAACCAGACACCTGAAATGTTAGCCCTCGATAATGGAACTGGAAACCAACTCCCTCGATAACGGAATTGGAACCAACGCCCTCGATAACGGAATTGGAACCAACGCCCTCGAATACTCTTCCTCGAAAACCAGGTCCTCTGATCAGACTCTCACTTTCACTGCGTGGAGTTGACAAATGTCTGTCTTGGACAAAGCACTCTCTATCTCAAGAACAGAACCTTAGTGACTTTCCGCTCTCTCGCCCTGTCCGCTCTCCTTCGCCTCTCGATTCTAAGTGACTCCCACTGTTCCTATCAGGGTTGCCAGATGAATCCGTCAGCTCATGGCCACATTTTACGAAAAACGATTGCCAAAATGGCCACTATAGACTTTATAGACATTTTTTCATTTAAAAATCACGATTTTGATAAAATTTTTACTATGGCACAACGGCCACAGCCTGATTGAGCCCTCAAGATTGAGCCGTTGTGCCATAGTTAATCAAAAGATCAAAATGGAACTAGAGGTGGTTTCCTCTCCACTAAATTTGTGATCGACGATCATAAAGCCGTTGTTTTTGTGCGGCCTGTTTTAAACGGATGAAAGGCTGCGGTTTGCTCTTTATTAAACCCTCGAAAAAATGAGGTCTATCTTCTGGCTCTTGCTCGTAAACGTATACCCAGCTAAGACCAATATTTCCAATGTCCATTAGACACAAGTAATTCATTTTAGATGCACCCAATTTGAAGCCTCCTGCCAGCGTGCGACAGGCACAGAATAAATACCTGTTATTCACGGATATGAAAGGACAAATTAAACTTCCCATGCGAATAAGGGATGTAATCTTTAAGAGTAAAAGTTTATGATAGAGCTGTAGCCCAGACACTGCAATGATCATTGTATTTATTGATAAAGAGTGTGACACACATAGATAGTTACGAGCGTATTAATAAATAAATGATATTGTTAATTATTGTCGTCGTACAATTGTTATTTCATTTTCATTTAGTGATATTTATTATACCATTATCATTGTATTTTACGATATATAACTGAAACCTTGTTTACAATTCTAAAATTATTAAAAATTTTCAACCTTCTTCTCAAAGTACAAATATTTCCAATAGTTTTTCAAATTACAAAAATTGTTAAGATCAGCGCTTCTATTTCATACTCTTTTCTATTTCCCTTTTGATGTCTATTTAACTTATATTCACATGCATTATCAAACCTAGGTTACCCAAGAAAGAGAATGCATTTTCCATATTTTTCTGTGAAGCATCTGTTTCGGCTTTTGACATGGGTATTACGATACCATGTGTACATCAACTAAGGATCTTTATGTTAAAATATTTTAAAAAACAAAATGGTTCTTGCATCACCTTTATTGGATATGAACTGTTTTCTTTTAATTGCGAAACGCGAAAAACAAGTGTAGGTCACCAGTAACATCCGCATTTTCAAAAATTTTTTTATTTTATGACTCGATAGAAGTTACTTTAAAATTTTGTGTTCAGGATCTAACGTTAGTTGATATCTTTGATGAACTACTTTCTGTCCTTTCAATTTTCTTCATTCCTTCTAACTTTCTTTCTTACTTTCCTACTTCACTCACCTTCCTTATATCGTTCCAATCATAATTTCTCCTTTTCTTCGATCCAACTTTGCTTTAATGTTTCAAGGTTCCAATTTATATTCTTTTCAACCGCATCCCTGAATGCCGTTTGTAACACACGAGTTATGATTACGATCCTGAGCAGAGTGCAAATCCTTCCACTTTTTTTCATTCAGAACGATGCGTTTTTTCATAATCATTTTCTTTGTGTGCTTGTGTCGCTAAAGGCGGTTCGCCCGCACCAACAAAGAAAATTTTCTCATAACACAGCTCAGCTTGTTGACATTTCGCTGTTTTTGCTAGTAAATACGACCTATCGCTACCTTCTTCATCCATTGCCACAGCGGTGGTCGAACATTTATTAGCACGTTTCTTTTTAGATGATATGGGCCCTTTCCCAAGTGGTCAGTGATAAGACATTAAAAAAACACACGAATATGTCGAAATTGGGGGTTCAGGACGAATATGAGATAAACGTGCATGGTAGATTGGTGATAGAACATGAAGAATAACCAATAATATATAATTTACCTCCTTGAGGGTCACCGTGGCCTAGTGGTTGAGGGCATGCCGTCAATTTGAAGAGCCGCCGGTTCGAATCCCAGCAGTGCCGGGATTCTCTCCATTGGGAAAGAAAAAATTCTGCTATAATTCCCCACTCAACCCAGGTGTCAGAAATGGGTACCGGCTTGACCGGGGGTAACTATCGCTGCATCTTGGATGATAGTTATAAGGCGCTTAAAATAAAAGAACATAAATATATGTATCAGGCTTAATTGGAATAACACATGCTTTCCTCGAAAGGGTCATTGATGGTTCATAGTCCTCGTTGTTCAACCTCAGATTCATCTCCCAAATTTTGGTGACAAATTTAATTAACACGGCGTATGCTCAATCATGCGTGATTGTCAACGGAGTGTTTTCACTGACAAAACCAATCCTTCGTGCCTCCCGGACGATCCCACACGTTATAAAACTAATCTTTCCAGGAATGCACAACAAACAGAAGAAATGATGAATAAGCTAGAATAATACATTTCTCATACCTCGAACAGTTGACTGACGCTAAGCACATATGTAGACCGTTTCTTAACCTTTTTAGATAACCCTGAAATGTTTAACAATCCTTTACACTCCTACAGTTGTTCCCAAATCCATTTGACCAATAACTATTTACCGACCTAGCTCTTTACCCCCTGAATGCTTTGCGCAACCACGAGGAGTGCTGCGAACCATACGGTGCACACACACGAAATTTGTCTAATAACTCAAATATCGCCACCGCAAATGACAGAGCAATGAACTCTGCTCGAAAATAACATGTACCTAAGTTGTCACATTCATTTTCTAGAAGCTCTGCATGTAATTTAGTACATAAGAAGGTTGGTTTTTTTAGTGTGATAAGTTCGTCACACTAGGACGTAAAGGACTAGGACTGCTCCACATGTTGCACACCCTATCCTTCAGGTTGTATCCCCGATCCTTCACGTTGTACTCCCGATCCTTCACGTTGTACTCCCGATCCTTCAGGTTGTATCTCCCATCCTTCACGTTGTATTCCCGATCCTTCACGTTGTATTTCCGATCCTTCACGTTGTACTCCCGATCCTTCAGGTTGTATCCCCGATCCTTCAGGTTGTATCCCCGATCCTTAACGTTGTATTCCCGATCCTTCACGTTGTATTCCCGATCCTTCACGTTTCATCCCCGATCCTTCACGTTGTACTCCCGATCCTTCAGGTTGTATCCCCGATCCTTCAGGTTGTATCCCCGATCCTTCACGTTGTATTCCCGATCCTTCACGATATATCCACGATCCTTCACATTGTATCCCCGATCCTTCACCTCCGCAGGACTCCTGACGGAGCAAGAGCACATGATCTTCCAGATCCTGAACGCGAAGCACACCGCTTCGAAGTACTGGATGCCGCTAATATGGGCAGGAGCCCTTATTTCTAAGGCGCGTAAAGAAGGCAGAATCAGGGACGACTTTGCGGTCAAGACCATCATGGACGAACTGAACAACTTCAGAAGAGGCTGTGGCAGACTCCTCAGCTATGACACCATCAGCGTGCCTCTGGTCTACACACAGGTGGGGAGTCATAAGGGCCCTCTTAGACTTATCTATGCCATGCCTTGTTTATGCCCTGGTGGGGAAGTGGATCATATGGGCGCATCTAGTCTACACCCAGGTGGGGGGTCATAAGAGCACATCTGGTTAGCACCTAGGTGGGGGCAGTTGGTTGTTGGATTTTACCGAAGTCAAAAACATACTGCATGTTGAAGGTTATGCGATGGGTTGGAGGATGGTTGTGAGAGAGATAAGTAGAAAATAAGATGTGATGGAAGAAATGTTACGATATGGAATGGACAGAGGTTATGAGACTATCACTATGAATATTTTGAAACAGGTTAGGGGAAAGTTATGCGACGGGTTAGAGTTACGATTTGGGATGGGTCTGGGAAACATAAAATGTAACTCACAAAATCGGTTAGTTAACCCATCAGAACACGAAATAACAGTTTGGACCCAAGAGCAAGCGATAACAGTGAACTAGACCTAGGTACTGAACCACACACCTTCCCATCGCAGGTAGTGACACTCTCCGTCTATACCTTCTTCATCGCGACGACGGTGGGTCGTCAGTTTTTGGACCCCGCGCAGAACTACGAATCCCACACAGTCGACCTCTACATCCCGTGGTTCACGATCCTGCAGTTCTTCTTCTACATGGGCTGGCTGAAGGTGGCCGAGTCCCTCATTAATCCTTTTGGGGAGGACGACGATGACTTCGAGATCAACGCGCTTGTGGACCGCAACATCGTGGTCAGTTGCTCAATTTTGAACAAACAATTTATTTGCCACTAGAGATACAGCATTAGATTGTTTCTCAAGCAAACAATTTATTTGCCACAATAGAGACAGCATAAAATGGTTTTTAACATGTTCCCCGCGTTTTGGGTCATACGTGCACCAGTCGGTAAATTGCTTTTTCAGGAACCGGTATAAACGATTGACATTTCAAGTTTCGAAACATCTTTAAGAAATAGCGGTGATCGTACGAGGTGAAATGTATCGTGGAATTATATTTTCTATATTTCTTGGGAAGGATCAAAAATGAATTCGAGCAGTAAAAACGATTTCCCAATTCTGCTACAAACTTACAACCTAACAAACCAACTGTTTTCCGCGGAAATGCGATGAACGTGTTAAACAAACAATTTATTTACCACAAGAGAAACTGCATTAGATTTTTTCATAAGTCTAGTACAATAGACACATTTCAGTATAGCTACTTGTGGGCCCGCATAAGATGAAGTTTACTTTCAATTTTTTTTAAATAGTTATCGTTAGCAGTTTATCGGTAGACAGAGGTAGTGTATTGGTGGACGGAGGCAGTTTATCGGTAGACAGAGGTAGTGTATTGGTGGACGGAGGCAGTTTATCGGTAGACAGAGGTAGTGTATTGGTGGACGGAGGCAGTTTATTGGTGGACGGAGGCAGTTTATTGGTGGACGGAGGCAGTTTATTGGTGGACGGAGGCAGTTTATTGGTGGACGGAGGCAGTTTATTGGTGGACGGAGGCAGTTTATTGGTGGACGGAGGTAGTTCATCAAGTAATTTCTCTCTTGATGTAAGTTATTTGCGTACTCGTGAAACGCTCAAGACTCACCAACCTCTTTCTCAAATTCTCAGCAGCAGGAGTGATGCAAAATGCCTCATTACTATGCCTTCTTACTCCTATGCCTCTTTACTCCTCTGCCTCCTAACTATACCTTCTAACTATGCCTCCTTACTCCTATGCCTCTTTACTCCTCTGCCTCCTTACCATACCTCCTTACTCCTATGCCTCCTTACTATACCTTTTTACTCCTATGCCTTCTTACTATGCCTCCTTACTATACCTCCTTACTCCTATGCCTCTTTACTATACCTCCTTACTCCTATGCCTCCTTACTATGCCTCATTACTATACCTCCTTACTCCTATGCCTCTTTCCTCCTATGCCTCCTTACTAAGCATCCTTACTATGTCTTCTTACTATGCCTCCTTACTATACCTCCTTACTCCTATGCCTCTTTCCTCCTATGCCTCCTTACTAAGCATCCTTACTATGCCTCCTAACTTAGCATCCTTATTATGCCTCCTCACTCCTATACTTCCTTACTCCTATGCTTCCTTATTCCAATACCTTCTGGACTCGCCCACCATATATGTGACCTAGCTATCATTTTAGTTTTTTAAAAATTTCCCACTGCTTATAAAGGTCCATATTTGATAAACAAACCCTCCGTAGAGTACAATAGCCGTGTTAGGGGTTAATTATATCACTGAGAGAAACAGTCCAACTTATTTTCTTCAGGATATTTCACAAGACTGACTTGGAACTTACAAAGACATGACACAGATGAAAAAAGATGGCGGACGATTCGATAACGGCGTCATTACTCATGTGAGAAAGGCTGTCGCCATCAAAGGATTTAGGGACTCGTTATAACAAAGGGAGGCTTCATAACAAAGGCAACACGCAAAAGATTTAAGGAAAAGTGGACTGAAAGCGCGATCAATGAAAACGAATCGGGCTACTGCCGCTGGTATCGTACCTGATCGTGTTACTGCCGCACGTATCGTGCCTGATCGTGATACTGCCGCACGTATCGTGCCTGATCGTGGTACTGCCGCAGGTATCGTACCTGATTGTGGACGAGATGCACGAAGACCACCCAGAACTCATCAAAGACATGTACTACGATGAAGTGGTGCCGGCAGCGTTGCCCTATACGGTTGCCACGGAGCACTACCGAAGCGCACCCAATCAAGGTGGGGAAGCCTTCTAAGGAAGGCAATTAGGGTAACTTTTTTTCGTTTAGGGTAAATTTCCGGATTTAGGGTAACTATTATGACGCCTAGGGTAACTTTGGGATTCAAGGTAACTTTTTGGCGCTTAGGGAAATTTTTGTATTTAGGGTAACTTTTAGCATTTAAGGTAATTTTTTTTTAGTTTAGGTTTAGGCACTTGGCCACCATCTTATGGGACCTTACTACCAGATTCCGGGACAATAATTTATGTTCAAAACTTACCTGCATTTTGTAAAAAAAAGTTACACTATGTGATTTGAGTGCAGTCGTTTTTTAACAATTAAAATGATTTTTTCTTAATTACTTTAGTTCACATGTTTTAATTTCTTTAATTCTTAATGCTTGAATTTACATGCAATTAATATGCTAATGCATGGCTTAACTATTTAAATAGAACATAATTCCGAGTTTTTAATTAGTATGTGTTTCCACTGATAAATGTAAATAGTTTTTCCTTCCATATATACCAGGTGTCCCACAAAAATGTCTCCGACTTTTTAATTGATTATATTTCTGCTTTAAATTAATGCATTTGGATTGTCTTTTTATTTACAATGTAGTAAATTTTGTATCCTTTTCGAATAATTTAGGTTTTTGAAAATCATTTGAGTAACCACTTTACAGTGATCGCTTTACTGAAAGGAGTAGAAAAAATAATTGTTCGAAGGAAATTTTTAAGAGATAACACTGGTGTTTTTCTTCATATCTCAATACCTACCGTTAGAAATAACATCACAATGATGTCTCCTACATACCACCAAGTATGTATCATCTCCATCATTAATAATTCTACGACAACGAATTGAAGAAGTGTTTCAAGAACTGAAAAAAAGTGGTGAAATAATCCGCAAAACTCTTCGTTCAGTGGTGGCTAGAAGTAATACTTGCCTTGAGAGAAATGGAGGGTTTGTCGAAGAATACTAAATTACTGTATTCATTTAAGCGTTACATAAAATGATGATTTGTTACTCTTTTAAATTTTTGTTTGTTCGGTTTTTTAGAAAGAACAAAACAAGGAAGAATATCAATTTGTTTTGGAAATTTTTCCTCTTAACAATTAGTTTTTCTACCCATTTCAGTTAATCGATCGTTGTAAAGTGGTTATTCAACCGATTTTCAAAAACTTAAATTATTCGAAAAGGAAACAAAATTTGCAACATTATGAAAAAAGACAATTCAAATAATGTTAATTGAAAGCGGATACATAATCAATTAAAAAGTAGGGGACATTTTTGTGAGACACCTGGTGCAAATAAATAGTTTGTGTTTTCACTTTAATTATAAATGGTATATGTTTCCATTTATAACTGCAAGTATTTTACGTTTCTGCCTATAAATTTAAATAGTATTTGGTTCCACTATAAATTTAAATGGTATATAATTCCACTTATTAGTATAAATAGTTCATGTTTCCACTTATCAATTCAAAATAGAATTTGTTTCCATTTTTAGACAATTGATGTATAAATTAAAATAATTTTTTTTTAATCACTTCTTGCTTAGTATTCCTAAAGTAGTCTAGGGGGTTTGAACCTAACTCAAGCTGCGGGTTTTTAACCCTTATCTGGATAGTTATTCAGTCAAATGACTTCTTTCTTTCTTTCTCAGTGTCAGAATTGCCGTATGGGGCACACAAATCACTTCTTAATTTTGACGTATAGGACCCACAATCAGTAAAAGGATGTACCTAAACAGGACCCGTATCATAAACATGATCAGGATCAGTCAAAGATCACTCCTAAACAGGACCCGTATCATAAACATGATCCATATCCTAAATTGGACCCATATCCTGAACAGGATCTACGGCCGACATCCACGTCCCTGAGCACCAACAGGAGATCCTAGACCCCATCATGGAGGAGGGGGAAGATGGGGAAGTGGAGACCGTTACCGGGGGGATTATAGACGGTCAGAAGACGGTCACGTCCACGCCAATAAAGGTTAGAGACGGGCAGAAGACGGTCACGTCCACGCCAATAAAGGTTAGAGACGGTCAGAAGACGGTCCCGTCCACGCCAATATAGGTTAGAGACGGTCAGAAGACGGTCCCGTCCACGCCAATATAGGTTAGAGACGGTCAGAAGACTGTCACGTCCACATCCTCAGGGTAATAAGACGGAGATTGTGAAGAGTAAAACGCTAAAAGTAATACAAATACGATCGAGTAATACCGGATCAAATAAAGATTATCCAAATTCTTGTTTCTTTGTTCGTTTTAAAGTGTTTACTTGACCGGAATAGTTTCTTCGTCAAAAGAGAATTTGAACAATGTTTCCTCTTTTTACCTTATAATATGAGTAGGAATATAACGGAAATTTGTTAGCATACTTGTCTAGAATATACTCCGTTGAGATATACTGTTTTTGTTTATAAAGCTATTTTCTATTATGGGTACCTTTGATTGAATTACGTCAAATTACAAACTCTACCATAAAAATATTATGAAAATTTTACAGTAAAAAAATATCTAGCGTAAATTAAATTAATAGCCATCCCATCAAGTTTCTGAACAGTACTTCATATTTTATTACTTGACCAGCTCTAAACGCTCGACTTATGAATAATAGATATAATTTCATTTCTCCATATCATTAACATATACTTGCGTGCGACTTTCTTTCCGTTAGAGAATTGGCACGACACACGGAATTTCATGCCCTCTCCTGCACACAGCACAATACAGACCACACAGCACAACACAGACCACACAACACACAATACAGACCACACAGCACAATACAGACCACACAGCACAATACAGGCCACACAGCACAACACAGACCACACAGCACAATACAGACCACACAGCACAATACAGACCACACAACACAATA
>JACJUY010008377.1:0-13537 GCA_014220935.1 Platorchestia sp. MABIK | reverse complement strand
TCGTTTTCTATGAGACAATCGAACTTTTTAAATGAGACCAAAGGTGTTTATTTTTGCGTTTTCACATATACGTCAAATCTCACGGTTATAGGTACAATATTAAAAAAAATATTTGTAAAGGGAAACGATTCCCTAAACTTTGTTGTACGTAATCCACTTTTCATCTCCGGTAACAATTTTATCCAGAAAAAGTTCTTGCATTTGACGGGAAAGCAAGATGCACAGATATTCACGCGTTGTTGACAATTTACAGTGGAGAGGTGACAAGAAACTCACTTCCCAAATTTTAGTTTCTTTCCCAGCTTCTTCATGTGACGAATTGTCATTGCACTCACATGTAGTTTAGAGCTCACTTGCTTTATGGATACTGCAGAATTAGCTTCAAGGGTAGCCTCTAATGAAGCTGCATCAAACTCAACAAGACGACTTTATCAAGAGCTATCTTCAAGGCTGTAATTACCATTTCGAAACTTTTAGAACCATCTCCTGCATGTTCATTCAGTAACTGCTTCTGAAACATACACTTCTTGAATATTTTTTGCAGCTGTTGACGCATTACATTATTTGTGAAACTAAAAGAGCATTATGTGTGTCTTATGTGTTCTGTTGACGGCTCCATGTTAATTGAAGCATTGAAGGTAAAAAAGGCTAAATATCTGAATGAATTTCACGGCAAAGTGTATGAAAGACCGCTATAGAGTGATTGTCTCGCAGAATAGATCACAACTTTATACCTTCCTCGGTAATACAAGTTCTACCTTGTTACAACATGTAGAATGATACGACCTGATATATGTATATAATATAAATATTAAATATGATTCATGTACATATTTATATTTTACTTGTATACATATATTGTAATACATATATTATTTACAATGAAAGAAATAGAGAAGAAGTACTTTAAAAACATTTACTCTGAACGTTTCGAGCCTCGGTTCATTCCCAACAAAAAAGTCTGCAATTAAAATGATAAACAAGTCAGTACACCTAAAATTACAGAAACGCAGAGTATAAGCACGAAAAACAAACAAACAAAAAGTATGATAATAGTAATTTATCGGTTGACTATTTTCAGAGGGTACGCACTCTGCATTTCGTTGAGAGATGGTTTGAGTTTATGAATGAATAACGACTCTAAAATACGTAGGTCTAAGTTGGCGGTACAAGTATCTGGTATTTTAAATTTGCTAAGGTCAGTAATCTGTTCACAGGAATCATTACTACAATGTTGTCTGATACTAGAATGAGTAGGAGAGGCAAGCAAGCGACCTGTACGATGACTTCGACCTGCATGTTCAGCAACCCTGGCGTAAAGTGCTCGGTGGGTGGAACCCACATACTGCGATGTGCAATGCGCACAACTGAAATTATAGACGAGGGAAGATCGCATGCCGGTCGGGAGCACATCTTTAAATCTAAAAAATGATCCAATGGAACGCTTGTTAACTAAAATAACACGAGAGGAAATTTCCAGGAAAAATTTAGTCAAAACCATTAAAAGGTCTTTTCTCAACTTTTCCGATTGATATTCAAAATATGGCAACACATAATAACTAAAGTTTATAGCTTAAACACGAGATTTTGGAATAAATTTACTATTCAGGAACTTATTAATGGCACGAAAAATAACAGAATGTGGATACCCATTTGTTGTAAAATAAGACTGCAAAAAAGTAAATTCTTTATGAAGGTCAGTGTAGTTTGAACAACTACTATAGGCGCGAGTTATAAGTTGAGAAAAGACTTTTTAATGCATTTGACTAAATTTTTCCCGGAAATTTCCTCTCGTGTTATTTTAGTTAACAAGCGTTCCATTGGATCATTTTTTAGATTTAAAGATGTGCTCCCGACCGGCATGCGATCTTCCCTCGTCTATAATTTCAGTTGTGCGCATTGCACATCGCAGTATGTGGGTTCCACCCACCGAGCCCTTTACGTCAGGGTTACTGAACATGCAGGTCGAAGTCATCGTACAGGTCGCTTGCTTACCTCTCCTACTCATTCTAGTATCAGACAACATTGTAGTAATGATTCCTGTGAACAGATTATTGACCTTAGCAAATTTAAAATTTAGATACTTGGACCGCCAACTTAGACCTACGTATTTTAGAGTCGTTTTTCATTCATAAACTCAAACCATCTCTCAACGTAATGCAGAGTGCATACCCTCTGAAAATAGTCAACCGATAAAATACTATTATTATACTTTTTGTTTGTTTGGTTGTTTGTATTTCGTGCTAATATTCTGCGCTTCTGTAATTTTGGGTGTACTGACTTGTTCATCATTTTAATTGCAGTCTTTTTGTTGAGAATGAGCCTAGGCTCGAAACGTTCAGAGTAAATGTTTTTAAAGTACTTCTTCTCTATTTCTTTCATTGAAAATTTGCTTCTCCAAAAAATATTTTTCTTTACACATTATTTATATACATATATTTGAATTTATGCATATGCTTGTGTGTATGTGTGTGGGTACAGTTGTGCAAAATTTGAGATCAATATACAGAGAAAAGGAAATACATCTCGCAAACACTTGCCTTTATTTCCTTTTGTATTCCCATCTTCATTATTTTAATTTGCCTTCATTTCCAATTTGCATTATACGTATATAGCAAGTTCTCGTGGCTGGTGTGAGTTTTTTTCCAAACGCTGCATTTAGATGCAATAATTGCTGTGCTGGAATAGTGGAGCTACAATGATAACGAGCTCAACAAATGACTGCAGTTGGTTCCACTTTCTGACATGAACACTACACGTACTACACAAAGTAAATTTAAGGTCGGTTAATTAGGGCCGTAATTAAAGACCTGTGAAATGCTAGGATATATGCTCGTCCATCGAATGATACGGTTTAAACCCACAGAGCAAAGGACTTCGACCACATGTTTTGAATTGCGGTTAGAATTCTAAGTATGTCAGCTTTCTGGCGGAAGTTCGAAAGACAAATCAACGATTTGCTCGTAAACAAATTAGGAACCTGAATATTGAACTGAGGGTTCAATCCAACAGGATTAATACTGAAACAACGTTAATGTTAAAATGATACTGATAACATTCCTTAAGCTTTGTAATACATTTTATGCACCATGTATCATCTTCATTACGGACGTGATTCTAAAATATTTAAATCAGGATACTTAAAATCGAATTAAGCCTGCATTTAAATTAGTTGTGCACAAACTTGAAGTTCCATTGGGCCATATAGCCTTTTCCGTCGTAAACAAGTAGCAATGACAGGGCTGGGCTCGAAGTGAACTAAATTTGTTGCAACTTGAACAAAGCATTGAACACTGGTATTAGGAACGGATTTCAACTGTGATTTGAGCATAATCTTTGACGTCTGAATCAGCTTTATTAGCTAAAATGCAAAAATTCTCTACTCATTTTGAATACGTTCAAAAACCGTCTTGACCAATACTTTGTTCGCAATTCCCCCTATTCTTAAGTACGAAAGTTAAACAGAATTCTTGAGGGATATAAAGAAAAACAATACAAGCCTAATTCTATAAGTATCATCAAAAACCGTGAGTGCTTATGCGACATGTTTACGATTCCACAGATAGAAAATTCATTCGTAAGAAAAGTCAACATTCATTCGATAGAACATCATCAACAATCATTCGATAGAAACGTCAACGTGGCGGGAAAACGTATCTGATCTTTCCGTCGAATACTACTGATCAAGTGAAAATAACTGTCAAATCTTGGGGTCACATTTTGTGCTACGGCTGGGTATTGAGACACTGTGTTCAAATGAACATACTGGCGCCTGTTCGTAAAATTGATGACTATAAATGAAACTATGTTGCCGGTGCGTGATTGTGTTTGACGGTACGGAACTTTGGGAGCAACCCAAGTACGTGTCACTTGCTCGTTTCTGTGATCATCTTCAGTTCTACACTGTTCTACTCTAACATGAATGTATGCACATGAGAAAGCAAAATGTCATTTTCAGCTTTGCTAGTTTTTTTAGTTCTTTTATTGAATAGAAAGCTTAATCTACTCGAACAGAATATTTGCATTTCTACTAATTGATTGATAGGTCTCGGTAGAGGCTTTTTCTTCCTTACAATCAATGCACAATTGGGTTCTCTAACCTGCTAGTACAAAACATAAAAAATGAGTGTAGTATACGCGCCATTCGAGAAATCAAACCTAATATCTGCAAAGTTAGAGTGAAAAAAAATTACGTTTCTTTGTTCGATTGAAGTGTCAATTCCATGCAATTCTTGAGTAACGTAACTTTTGACGATGACATTTCTTCGATAAGATTTCCATTTCTTTGATACCCGAAGTCAAATGAAATCGAAATAAATAGAAACGTGCTGGTGTAAACTACAGGAATCTCTCATAAATCTGTTTCAAATTGAAATTACTTCTTTTCATAAATTTTCTTAAGCAATTTTTTGCAGGAATTTTGACGTAGTATTTTGTTAGTAAAATTACCTTGGCTATGTTCATGCAATGATGTAATATAGCAGGAATTTTTGCAGACGTAGCATAGCGTATAGTCACCGAGTGGGATCATAAGATTTTAGCATTTGCAATGAAATTAATAGAGCTTGATTGCCTGATGATGTCACGTGACATAATCTTCGAGTGGGCTAGTTTATTTTTTCTGTAGCAATAAACTTGACAAAGCAAGATTTTTTATATCATCGCTTAACACATTCGTCTTGTGGGCTCATTTAAAAGTGCATCGTATAAAATTTGTCGCATTTTCTATGCTTCAAAATAAGTTCTACTTAAAATATTTAGCCGAAGAGCCCTCAATATTGAAAATTCTGCAGTTTGTACTTTCATAGCATACCGAAATTTCTTTGACTTAGGTCTCTGATGACAGAGAAATGTCTCCGAGAAGGTTTCAGGTGGATGGTACCTGAGTGCTAAACCAGTTTGCAATACAGGAGAAAAATTTAAAAAGTGATCGTCTAGCAAAGATTCATTATTTTGGAAACAATCCATCTGTAAAACCAACGTAAACAGTCATTTGGCAAACTTCTTACTTCAGTGTCCTATACATTGATCATCATGGCCAGGTTCGAAGATCGCTGGCATTAGTCGTAGATCCTGTGGTGGGGAAAAAATGGATTGAATATCTGGAATCCCGGCCTTAAGCTGGAACTGACTGATAACGCGAGGCGGGATAAAAATCCCTAAATACCTGGAATAGCACGGCGGCAATGGTAGCTGAATATTCAGTAAAAAGTTAAAAAGCCAAGGCACGACAAAAAATTTGTGCAGTATTTTCCCGTGGAAATTATTTATTCAATGGGTATGAATATCAACCCCCTTACGATGATCCTTAATTGTCGTCGCTCTCAATGAGAAAAATCTAATGAAACAGGGAAAAAGTTTTAAAATGTGTCAAAATGTAGCAACTGCAACACGCGTCTCATCCCATTTTTAGCGATAAAAATGTACTTTTTAAAAATCATTTTCAGAACATAAGAAAACGCAGTGTTTACCTGAACTTGAACGTAAATGAAATAAACATTAGAAATATGTAATCCTAAAGAGAAAGAGATGGAAATTTGCATTTAATTAAAAATGATTGCGAGTATTCACTATTTTGTTTCATGGGTAAGCGGATGAAATATGTAAAAAGATATTAGAAATACGAAAAATGAAAAAAGTGTCTTTAAACCTCCTGATTGCGTAATTCGGAAAACAAATTACTTTTGTTGTCGATCACATGCCCTTTTGAACAGTGAAATTGTAAATTAGCACAGAAATATCTGGCAAAAGTTGGCCAATGGTACCTTGTCCATTTGCGAGGTGTGTTTACTTAAAAAAATAAAGAATGCTTCATTATGTCAGAAAACTTCATCATATCAACGAATACATGCCATCGTAGGAATTTCCGGGTGCAAGATCTGGGATACCTTCAACAGTACCTCACTGAACGAGGCACTCGCTACAATATAAGTACAGTACAGTGCACATTATAGGGTAGAGCCACGCCTTTATCACACGACGCAGGCACTGCAGGTGGAGCGCAGTACCCTCACGACAGCAGCTGTGGTGCACTTGAAATGAGGCTCCCACCTCAGGACACCGCATATAGCAATGGGGACCAGCGAACACTTTATCGTTACTGCCCCCGTTGCTCAAAAAGCTTTGGTGTAAGAGTTTGAAGAAGTTTCGTCGGAGGTATGCATCACCCCGAAGAGGCTTAGCATCTTAAAACTTGGTCTAATGCTAAGCAGGTATACATCACCCTAGGGAATTGGACGGCTGCTCTGTTGCTGACACCCACCAACTTGGATGACATTTTTTACACTCCACGCTAAATTTTATTTACGCTTCGTTCGCCTCACACTTGTCTTTTGCTGCATGATAAAATAATGCGATTTGATACCAAAACGAAACAAAAGTTTGGGATATTTATTGCAGATCTAAGAGCAATGCTTCACATTGCAGAACGACTGTGCACTATTAGTGAAGTTCAAAGGCTCAGAAATTAACGATTGAGCACCTACATAAGAATCTTACGACTTTAGAAATTCGATAAGATTTAATTTATTTGGCTAAATTCATCAACAGAAATATTTATACAAATTTAGCTGGGCAATTCAGTTTCAGAGAGGAAAACTCAATTCCTTTTTAAGCAGAGTCTCAAGAATTTTTAACTCTTACCTTTCACTTAACCGAGATTTAGAACTCTCAGTCGTATTTATCTTTGGGAAGTATTTCAACAGCAACCGTTTCATCAATGGTGAATTCATAAGTAGCTTAACTGAGATATTTTTCCATGATAGTAAAACAAAAGACAAAACTAAAAGTTGAAGGCACCCGACAATTTGGTACGCACCAATACCAGCAGTTTTGCAGTCTGTGATTAGAATGCGAGGTGATGTCTCCGCTCAGCCTTGTTAACCTAGTATTAAATCATGCAGTAATTTCATCTAATGAGTAGAGGCATATTTAGGCTTGCTCCGCGCGTTAAACATGGGCCGCAAGATTTATCATGCCTCACACGTGTATTTGATTTATTTTTTGCGCACAACACAACTCATTGAAAAACATCAAGAATAGCCAGGCATGCCCAATAGAAGTCAATGTATGCGAATCATTAAATAGGGTTAACTTTCACGCTTCTCTCATAAGCCATTGCTTTGCTTTATTTACTCCTATTTATGGTGGTATGTTCCTAAATTACGTGAGCGATAATATGATTTGTTAGCTATTCCTTGATTAATTAATAAAATTCCCTAATAACTGCGAGTCTCATTTTTATGCTTAAAAATATCAAAGAATACGAATAGAAGGTGTGAACCATGTGTTAATTTTTAGGATAAAATATTTTATTTGGGCGTGACAACATTCTCAAAAAGGAATGGCGTTTCACAAATATAACAGTGCTGAGTTTTTAAATCTTTGTAATAAAAAATATAGATTTTTAATTGAATAAACCTTAAAACAATAACTTAATTTCAATTCAGAAATAGGAGTGAGTTTTAAAAATAAGCAAGCCTAAGTAAATTTTGTAATGTGAATAAATTGCAAACCATTCCATCATTCTCAAAAGCAGTAAGGAATACGATTCTTTGGTAGTTTTCTTAAGTTTATCCTGCAGCTAATGACTTTAAAGCCCTTGACAAGTCAAGAAATTTCCTTCCGCAACTGTGAATTCAAAAATCAATTTATATCAAAATTGAGTGCTTCGGTGTTCCTTGTACACACATCCTCGCCTGCGGAACTTCAACAGTATTGTTATATTATGAATCTTAAGTGTATGCCCACTTTGTTCAATGTAGTATGTTGAGGTGTATGTCCACTTTGTTCAATGTATTATGTTGAGTGCAGCGCATTGTTAGAGTGAGCGTTTGTGATAAACATTGTAAGAAAAATAGCTATCGATACAGATGAATGTGAAAGCATCACAACAGCGTAAACAGAAAAATGATTTCTAGATATTTCTCATGAATTTCTAAAACACTCAAGAACTCTTGAACGTTTTCAGAGCTGCGAAAAGGAATTCTAAATCAGATGCGGATGGTGGCACGCAAGTCCTGCAGCGGCAGGTAAATATATTTAACGGTAACTTACGGGTCTTTCCGTTTATACTTCGGAAGAAAATTAAAATTTCAAAAGCAAAACTTAAAAAAATTGATTAAAGTTACGAGAGTAGTCATTACCAAAAGGTAATCGTGTCAGAACCATAATAAGAACAATTGTTTTACTAACCACCTTGTAAACTTTGTTGTGAGTTTGAAAGTACATAGATTCATAATACAGACGTGACATATAAAGAAAATTGTGCTCGAAATGTCAGCTCATTTTGAAGAAACAAAATACAAATTTCTTAAAACGAACTTTATACCTTTCCAACTTACCACGCTACGGAAAAACACGAGCAGTGCAAGTGACTGAGGTAAGATGTAAAGAAAATTAGAGCCCTCAAATCCATTGAAGTGCGCAGAAGAAAATAGCGTTGTGATGGGAACGTAGAAGCTGCGTCTGCACTTCCGGTACGAGGCTCTCGCAGGTCTCTATCGTTTCTCAGAGGACGGCGTCAGGTTTATTTCATGAGTGGACCTGCGGTGGCTTGTTTATTGCAGATTGTTTGGCTGCAGTCACGGCAGAGCCGAGTCTCCGCAGCTGCCGGGCCTAAGCGACCGGCCATTGGGGGCTGAGTGATGGGGATGCGGCTTACGATACGAGATACGAGAGGCTGCGAGGGTAGCGGGTTCGCGTTCTGTGCTAGAGCTGAATGCACCGAATGTAGGACTAGTACTCGAGTAAACACTGAAAATCTACGCCAAGGTAACTCCCGAAGAACAGACCTGAAGGGTAACTCTATGCGAATTGAGATGCAGAGCTATAGGGTAAAGTGTGACGGACAGTACGAGTAGATTATGATGCTGGAAATTTATGACCAACTTACGGGGAAAAAATTTCGAGGAAAATGTGTGAACTGAGCCCGTGAGGAATCTGTACAGGCGAGGTAGTTGATGCACGAGCAACAACACTGGTAAAAGAGCAGCTGACCAGAGGATTTAAGTTTGAATTAGAACTGTAGAATTTTTATTAATTTAAGAATTCAGTGGAAGTCTTTCAGTGCAAGGTTTTCAATACTGTCAGCGTGTGCCGTATCAATGAAGCATTTAATGAAATAGTGTGTAGATAGTTTATTGTAATAATTTATAAGAAACAGACTATATGAGAGAGTAGAGTATTCTAATTTGCTGCTGAAACGATTATAAACGTTATTTTTCACCACTGGCATGGAAAGTGAGTGCAATCAAGTAATACTTCTAAGGTTAAACACATTTTGTGAACAACGAGGGATCCTTATTTTAATATTAACTTTAAGATCTTGCAAAGTTTGTAATTTCTTGATCACTAAACGATTCCCGTCTTTAGAAAACCGAAAACCCAGTACACACTAATGATAATCATTAATTACTCTACTTCGAAAGTTTTGGCTGTAAAATTTCCTGAACACGACCCGCACCATAAAATATTCAATTGGTTAAAATTTCACATGTCACTCACAGGTTCAGAATAGCACGTCTACTCAATCATAATTCAGAAATAAATTAGGCCATCATATAATAATTATATTTGTTCCTTCCTTAGTTAATTAGTTAGTCCGTCCGTTACCCATTCGTCCGAGTTCGCAGTATCAAGGCTACCGAATTCCTCAGTGTAACATCAAAAGATGGCCTTTACACGCATTGATATGTTTGACATTTCATCAGGATAGGCTCGGTAGGACAGGTTAGTATAGGTTGGGATTTGTAATGATAGAATAGGTTAGGAAAGACTATAGGACAGGTTACAATAGGATAGGTTACGATAGGATGGGATATGTTACGTTAGGATAAGATAGGTTAGGATAGGATAAGTAATGTTGACGGAATTTTTTCACAGGTCCACCTAGCTTATTAACAATGACATTATCCCTGGAATTTTCACGGGTCCTGCAAGTTTTAATTATTTTTGTACTCGTATATTATATTCGCTTTCAAAATGCAGCAAAATGCAGCTGCAAGCGTTTAGCCATACATAGTTGAATCAATTCGATTCAATGGAACAGCTCGATCACACATCCAGTCCTGAATAGAATCAAATTCATGTTCCAATGAAGAACACGCTGTTAAACAAAGCTGGATTTGAATAAGAAAATTATGTGATATCAGAGAGTCTACTGAAAGATAACAGATAATGAGTTTGCGCCCTCTCCGGGCTAAGCGAAAATGTACGCCGTGCAGAGGAGTCTCTAGGTGGTAGCCATAAAGAAAAAGACGACAGTTGTATTCGAGATGCGGTACCTATACAATGCAAATGCTCGTCATCGCCGGCGGCTTCAAGTACCTTCCTGCATGGCAAGGCTTGTGTTAATTCAGAGTACGAAGCAAGTGTAGATGCCAGAGAATAATTACTCCATGAGTTGAACCGGGTAAATTGACCCTAAAATTTATTCATTAAAGTGCAAATTAATGGGACTACATTTTTTATTGAGGATGATTCACCCGACGAGAAATTAGCGAGCGATCTTGCAGTAAATTGGAGAGCCATAGCTTGGTAGGTGGGATCCTATCACGTCCTGAAGAATTTAGCACAAAAATTGGTAATGCGAGAGCACAGGTCTTTACTATATCATTTCCTGCAACCACTGTGGCAATAAACAGGATCAATTTACTTGGAACGAGGTTAGACGACTAGGTGGGAGAGAACCTTTGAGCATTAATTGCTTTGTAAACGAATGCAAATCAATCGAGGCGCTCTGATTTTCGAGAAGAGCAAGTAGACATTTTTGTTGCTGAAACAAGATTGAGCTAGAGCTATCAGTAATATTCTGATAAACGATCGCATTATACTGGCTTTTGATTAGTGCACGAGACAATTTTACAAATAAGTTTGGATGTTGAAATAGTTCGCCGTGGTTCATATGACTTCAAAACTTCAATAGAAGTTTTGCATCACAGTGCAGGGTTGCTGATGTGCTCGTCAGAAATCAAAGAAAGCAGTTGTGTTCAGTAAGCTCCGAAGCTGAGTTGGATAGTCTGGTGCTCGGAAGTGGTCAAATAATCTCATTCCCGTTGGTGTAACTAAAAGTCAAATAATCTCATTCCTCTTGATGAAACTAAAAATATACATTTCTTTGATTTCCTTCCTTTTTGAAATACAAATAATCTATCCAGTCTCCCTACTGTTTCATTAGCTCACATTATGATAATTTATCGCCACTGTAGAAAATCATTGATGCGATCATGACAACTTCGTTGAAGAATAATTCTCTCAAGTTTGCAAACAAATGTTATCTGGCATTCCATGAGCATTGCGACTTCACGCCTTATATACTTAATTGGGCCATCAAGTAGAGGAAATGGAAAACTATAGCCAGTTAATAAAATGCAGTACGATGTCTGAATATTTATTGCGATGCAGCAAGCAAGAACAAAAGAGTACGAAGCCTTGGCCGCTGTTTGCGTCGAGCTATCTCTCACATCGGAACGCTTCACTTCTGAATAAAGTACTCGGTTATAAAATCTCATTTTCAACGACGGATTTTCTTAACGTGCAAGAAAGCAAGTTCACCTCGCCGACATGACGAACACTTGGCGCGTCAACTTCACAAAACACACGCGAGTTCTTTGAAGTTCTAGAAAATACTCGGCAAAGTTGTCGGAGGCAGCAGCTGGTTCGAGCCGCGAGTAGAGCGCTTTGGCGCCTGTTTAGTCGTCCGAATTTATAGCAGAGTGTCTCAAGAGCCTCAAACTTGAAGGGTTATCCGGAAATTTTACTCCAAAAGCCTTTCAGTCTGATCCCTACCCACTGAAGGCATATGTCTTTCTTTATGTGCATAAAAAATCTCGTGCGAAACCACACCATCAAACGCAAAATATCTTGTGGTGAAAGGATGTGTTTCAAGACTCTGGTTTCAGAGGCGCTGAAAGTATGCATTTTTTCAGGAGAAACATGACGGAAGATGCGGAAACTGGAATGCAATATGTAAATATTTATGGGCAAAGAAAATGTCACGGAAAATGAAATCAGTTGGCGCACAAGTAAATTTATTTTCGAACATAAGTTGTACAAGATAATTTTTAGATCAAAGGCTGATACGAACACGGAGCAACAATTTCCGTGCCTTTTACCTTCGTAGATAGTGGGGCAAAATGCTAATTTTGGCGTAATCGCAAGAGAGTTGATGCAGTGAGCGAGCCCTGCCATTGGTTGATTGATGACAGACCGCAGGTGATGCAAGCCTCTGACTGGCCTCTCCACTGATCCAGATCACAGACATCCAATGAGAACGCTGCGTTTAATCTCGCAAATTTTCTCACTGAATTTGAGTTCCAAGAAACCAGTGATTGTTGTTCCTGAACAATCGATGCTCTGCAGCACAGAAATGAAAGATCGATGGCAGAAGGCAAGTGTCTGAAGTGTAACTTCAAGGAAAATGCCTTGATTAAGGTCGGCCATATCGGAACGGAATCATAAGCAAGTCATGGAGAACAATCGCACTTTTCACAGAGCAAATTTGCGAAAGCTTTTTTCAGCTAAGAACACTCTCTCAATTTTGAAATCCGATACGGCAAAGCCTGAGAATAGGCGGCCTGTCTCATGAATATTTTAAGAAGGGTCCCGGACCACGCAGCGCCGTGTAAAGGTGAGTCCTAAAGTCTACGGATCTAAGGCGCAACATTTCAGGCCAGAGCACAGAGGCCTCGACAAAGTTAGCTCGAACTTCAAACTTGAGTGCGCAAGTTCACTACTGAGACACGGAACCAAGGCTTGTGTTCTGTGGTATTGCTCAAGTGCTAATGGCTCATCGCAGAAGTGGTCTGGGGAATTACTGTCACTGAGAAGCAATCTCGAATTATGGTCTTTTAGAATGCTTACATAATTTCATCTGAGAAGTTAAAGTTACCTATGGGTTCTATCATCAAAAGTTATTTCTTCTACCTCGCACCTTCCAAGCGAGTGATCGGTCACAAAAGAAGATGAAATATTGGGCCTCAGAGGAGACAATGAAAATAAAAGTTAATAAGGAAACTATTCCTGCAATTTCGCACGCTCAGAAGTGAACCCCTGTGGTACTGTCACTAAGAGGACGATCTTGTAATACGCTTGCAGAAAAAAAATGTTCATGAAATCTTATTTTGGCGGTGATAAGTTGAATATAAACGAGCGAGACGGCTCAATTTAATCATTTCAAGCAAAAACCATGATGAAGTACAAGCCTAATTGTGATCCATGTGGGATTGTGTTCAGCTGATTCAGCTTCTAAAACACTCAATTACGAGTGTAAGCAAGCCCCAAATTTCATTTGAAATTTTCATCAGAGGCCGCAGCTACACAGCTCATAAGTTCTGCCAACACAACCCACACATCACACACATATAATCCAAGTTCTGCCAACACAACCCACACATCACACTCATATAATCCAAGTTCTGCCAACGCAACCCACACATCACACTCATATAATCCAAGTTCTGCCAACACAACCAGCACATCATACTCATATAATCCAAGTTCTGCCAACACAACCAGCACATCACACTCATATAATCCA